>JAFNEN010000487.1:0-175000 GCA_019343175.1 Oedothorax gibbosus
AAAACTTGATGGGCGATATTAAAAAGTTAAGAGCCAATGTTCGCCGATGTTTCTATCTAGATAAATTGTGAGCCGTCTCAAGTAAACTCACTTGTAAAAGCAAGCAAAACACAAACCAACTAACTTGTAAATATTCCCCTTCAGTTTTATTACGAATGGCAACATGTTCTGATAATAAACTTTTGATGTTCGTGATTTTTTGTTAGGTGTTGCTTTTTCTGTTTTTATATTAATCTGGTAGCGCTATAATGGATGCTGCTCTATACGAATGTTTTGATGTAATGTAAATAACTGATCTATGTACGGTTTCTTAGCATTCTTTGAATTTACAAAGAATCGGCATGTTTTATAGCTAACAGTGGAGTAGTACTTCCATTTGAAGATCTGAAACGGATGTTTGGGTAATGAGTCTGATCCAACTCAGTAATGCTGTTATTTTGTTTAATATATTCCAAACATATATTGATCATACTTCACTATATCATATTCTGCAACATATGGGTTTCGCTTACACATTTTGGTACTCGATATATTTTTTAAATTCGATTCTGCATCAAAGTTTGATTATTTAAATTTCTATGTATTATCAGATCAATATTTTCTTAAACCAGCGTCAAAATTTACGTTTAAACTATCTATATATTTCATATCTCTCAACAACTGTAGAATTTTGTTATTTTTAATCGCAAGAAAGGCTAGTCATAATATTAAGTATTCAGAAGACTTTTTGCATTTCGAAGAAATTTAACACTTGCAATGATTGATATCAAACCAACTGGTTCCATATTTAAATATAGAAATGAAATAATGCATTATTAAATAATTGCTTGGCTATTGTCATTGACATACATAAATTACATCAACCTAAAAGGAAACTTGGATATTTCACATTGGTCTCATCTAGCGTAACATATGTTTTAATTCCTTTTAAACAGAACACTTGAAGAAAGAAAGATTTTGTTAGTACAGCAAAATTATTAAGTTTCCAAGTTATTTCAAGTTTTAAATTTTGTATGTGCTTTGAAACTTGTCTGTGGTCTGATAGAATATTAAAATAATACACCTTATTAAAACATGAATGGGTTTAAATATACATCAGCGCCCATGTTTGGCGACAAGTCAAATTTACAACAAACTTGGCATTAGCCAAGTCTGTTGCCATCTTAAAATGACAGCAAATACTTACCAAATATATTGCTGAGACCGAAAATGTCTGCTACAAAGACCCAGAAAAATGTCATTAACATTAACTAATACTGTGGCATTAACGATTGAAGCGATTTTTTAACAAAAATAATCAGGATTTAACAGTTTGTTTCACAATCAACTATGTTGAAAATAAATAACTATAACATGTTCTAAAACATTGTATGATTACTATTTTAAATAATATTAATGCGATTTACGTTAGAATTAAATTAGGAAAAGGCATGCACACGTTCACGATTAACTGATGATCTAGTAGCAAAAGGTTGGCTGTTGCAAATAAAGATTTTTTAAGGATTCAGTAGGAAAGGATAGAAAACAACCTAATTGTGAAAAATAAATTTTTATTACATACCAGGAAAAAAATAAGCACATTCTACCACAATAATAAAAAACGTGGATCACAATACTGCAGGTCCCAAAAAAATAATTATTTTAAATAGTGTTGTTATTGTTCTCCATGATCTAGATCAAGTCCAGGAGATCGCACACCCTCAAAAAGTCCATAACTTGGACAGGATTCTGCACCAAGTCACTTTTATCCAACTCCGTACAAGAAAGAAGGTGGCTGGGTTAGGCCGGTGTCATACTACAATTTGTACACAATAAAAAAGTCTTGCAACCTTGGTCAAAGGAAAGAGATTTAATGTGATCACTAATAAATCTAGTAAGGGTTGTCTGCATTGCACTATCACCAGTGATCTCTAGGGCACCTCCTGAGTGATCACCATACTAATAGTCATGTGTTGGTGGTGTTTTCCAGGCAATATTAAGAGCAATTTTTCTTTTGGTAGCAAGCTCCTGACACCTAAGAACGCCCGAGACGTCTCCATTGGTACATGTTCCTTCCTTTGCCAGACAGTCAGCAATTTCGTTACCATACAGGTCAACGTGTGCGGGACCCACTGAATTGTTTTCCTGTATGGCTATCACTGGTGAACTTTTAATTGAAAATGTGCTGTTTTCACCAAACTTTCGTCGCCAAGGGTTGCCATGAAGCGGAATTTGGTGGGGGTTGCCAGTTTGGCGGCAAAGTTGCCAGATGTTGATGTATACTTCAGCCCATGAATGAAGCCTTGTCATCTTTACCGATAGGAAGCCTCTGTTAGAAATTTTACTGAATGTCAGATTTTGCTTTCTGCAAGATTCTCACTAATCCGAGTACAAAATATTCTGTATGAGTAATGCAAATCAATATTAAGGATCCTTGTGTAGTAAAGTAGATCTTTTTACAGTATTGAAAAGATTTGATTTATGTTTTACTTGTTATTAATTGATTTATTTTAAATAGGCTAATTATTTTTACATTTCATTTATTAGTTCCATTGTTTATTTTTTTAGATTTCATTGATCAAGTTCAGTTCACCAAGCATTAGTGAAGCCTTTTTCAAAAGGTGATCGTCTCTATACAGAGACTAAAGGTATCATTGTTGCACCAAAATGCACATTTCTTTCTAGTTAAAAATTTAATCTGCAAAGTCTGAGGATTTTTGCATAAAAGCTTCTTATACAGCTCAAAAATGATTTGTTGTATATAGTAATAATGTTATTTATATGACCATAATAATGATGATGTAAAAAATATGGTGTTTTAAATAATTTTTAATTTTAAAACTGAAAATGCTAAATATTTTACTGTAAAAGTAGTACTCAAACTAAGCTATATTCAATTTTTATTTCAATCAGCATAGCATAAAATCAGAACTGGCCAGGGTATATATAATCGAAAAAAATTTAATAGAGGAAGTAATTGGTACCAATAAAAATCATAAATTATAAGCATCAACTACCAATTATGTTCATTTATCATTAAGTATTAAACTTAGATTATAAACAGACACACACATCACCAAAACTTATTTAATTAAATGTACTAGTAATTAATGAACACAATAAATGGTCATTGATAATTAATATCACATTTAAATCAAAAATCTTCTTGATTTGAATGAAAAGTTTATGCCTCCATTTTAAATGAGGCCAGAACATAAGGCAGAAATTTAAATAAAAGTATTTACTATATAAAAAATTATTTTATTCTGTAATTTTCTATTATACTTGCATGAAAACTTGTATATTGTATTTGTTTGCCCTTTTCGTTTCGATATTTTTTCTCCACAAAAATACTGTAAAACTCTGCGCAATAGAAAATTTTACTCAATTTCACAGGGGAAAGAAATGAGTGTTTTAAAACCCTCCGTTTAGAAGCGTAAGAAAAAAGCTTGATGGCACTGGCTCATATAGGGTCACTGTCATTTGCACTGGACAGTCAAGAAGAGTGGAATCCTTTATCATACTATACAGATATTTTAAAATGGCTGACATCCATTCATGGGTCCAGAGCTTTGAGTAGGAATTAAAACTTCTTTCGTCAAAGAAATACGACAGGGGGGGTCACCTGACCTCATGTTTTTTCCATTGGATTAACACAGAGACACTTTGGTTTGGAGACCCACGATCATTTCCCCTTACGCAGTCTTATCAGGTACCTAGTTTTTTAAATTAGAACTACTTGGAGGCAAAGGTTATTTATTGTCTAACACTTCATTCTGCTTCGAAGCATCATAAATCTTCTTATGTTTCATTTACTAAATTTTTATTGTTACTAATTTTTTTTTTCTAGTAACAGTTATGGTTCTGGTTCATCAACTTGTATCATAAGAGACATGATGAAACCTGAGAAAGTGAAATCTCGTTGGCGGAGGAGCAGTGAAATGGAAATTGGAGAAAAATCTGCTCTCTGTCCTAATGAGATAGACAAGGATGCTGTTTTAAATATTTTAAATGAAACTAAAAGGCTCGAAATAAAACTTGAGGATATTTCTAAGAGTTCTGAAAATCTTGAAGAAAACTCTCTAAAAAAAGATGAAAACTCCGAAATTATGGCGAAAATACCCAGCTATGTTGAACTGGAAGAAAATCTGTATCTTTTTGAAAAGTAAGAATTTTTTTTAGAATGAATGTGTAAGGTTAACCTACAATTATTTATCGCTTAGGAGATATACTTAGTAGATTAAAGGAGCCGTGCAAGCCATACTGCCCTAAGAGAATAATTAGGTGGCTAAAAACGAAGACATTTTGTCAATGTTTGGTTATGATCACTTTAAGTTAATCATTATGGGTCTTCATTGACATAATGACATCATTATGGATGGCATCATTTATCCATGGATCATTCCAAATAAAATCAACCAAAAAAGTTTATTATAATCCAACCATCTTTTTTTTTCAAATACTTTCAATAATCACACTTTTTAAATTCAGATTTAGTGTTAAAAAATAATTGCCCGTTTAAAAATTGTGTATTTTTGAATACAACTTTTGTAAAATAGTAATTTCCAAATAATTGTAATAAATAATTCTAAATAATTTAAAGAATATACCGTGTGGTGTCGGATTAGAATAGAATGAGGGATTACATGAATTAGTTAAAAATTTATGTAGCAGATATTTAAAAAATTCATGAAAATATTTCTATAATATTAAGGCTACTTTTAGTTAGAGCTTCTCTTAAAATTAAGAGCCGGAACATCGAAGACCCTGTTTGCGTTCTTTTGAATGTTACTGCTAGGGCTAGACTGATGCTTCGACGGTGATTTTTTAAAGCATTAGCCATCAGCTGCCGATCGGGAAATAACCCCAAAATTTTTTGATTTCTATTTCTACTGAAATGAAACCATAACAGAGTTTTTGTCAGTTCAGACTTTTGTGTTACGATGACAGCTCAAAATATTTGCCAGTTTTCCACATCACCATAGTAATGTCTTGTTATTTTTATAATATAGATTTAGTCCATCGTGGATCGTTCAACCAAACTTTAATACCTCGTAATATTTGCTAGTTTGCTGCAAAGTCGCAGTAGTAGTGTCTTGTTATTTTTATAGTTTTAGTTCAGGATTATTTTTAAACCAAACTTCAACGCCTCTTAATTTGTGCTTATTTGCAGCAAAATCGCAGTAGTGTCCATTCCTTTTATAGTTAAGGATTAAAAGGACAACCAAACCTTGATGCCTTGTATTCTAGTTTGTGGCGTAATCATGCAGTAGGATCTTACAAATATGTTAGACAAACCATTAGGTATTTTATTACTTGAAATTTTTAAAGATGATGAAGTATGATGATGTCAGTAAGGTTGTGACTTCATTGCCTGCTACTTTTATCTGCCAGGCTCCCTAATTACTAAATAAACTAACACACAAATCCAAACTAAAAATAAATAAAAGGTCGCAGTTAAATTATATTTTTTGGTTGTTTTCACACAAGATAACCAGAATTTTGTATTTGATTTTTCCATTTGCTGCTGGAAAGAAAAAAATTAATTATTTTTTTATTTAATTTTTAAACAATCGGCATCGGACAAAAAGACTCGGCAATCAAGCCCTAGTTATGCCCATTTAAGAGCATTTTAAATTCTACCAACTTAAAAATGCTTTCTGTGATTAGTTTTATATTAGTGCTATAGGGGCTAAAATGTCAGAAATTTCTTTTGAAATCACAAAAGTTTGTGTAGAACATGTTATGAAAGGTTGTGGAGTGGTGAGAACCTTTGTACAAGCTTTTTTGTCCACCAGGGTTAGAAAAATCTAATTTTTTTTTGTTCTCTTGGTCGAGCAAGCTGGTTTAAAAAAATACTTGCCCACCGGTAATTAATTATTTACCAAACATTAATATCCTAACTATGCTGATTGTTGATTTGCCATATTTAATTCTAAAGTAGTACAATTATCAATTAACACCAACAGTAAAATATTTTACAAAAATGTCTTAAGTATTATACCTATTATTTTGTGCCTAAAATGAGTGCTTAAATTCATTGTGCATCAAATTGTATAATTTAAGAAACAAACCTCAAAAGATATTTTTAATCAAACAAATGTATTTTGAGAAAACTTTTTGGGTTTTTTTCACACAAGATTTTCCATAAATGAAATTCTAGTGTATTTGATAGATTATGTAATCGCCCCATGTGTAGTTTTTGATTCAATACTTTATTGCAACTAAAGTTGTTAGGTTCCTTTTATAGAGTTATTCTTTAGCTTAATTTATTCCCCCAAGCGCCCCTTGGTTTTGTTGAATTAATGTTGCACTAGGTTGACGGGAAACCCCCTTCACGCCCTGGTGGGCAATACTATGGCTGTTGTGTTGTTAAAAATGTTATCAATGGGAAGAATGTAACCGTTTATAGCCGATTGTCTTCTATTTCGGAGATCAACAATTTCTGCATCAATGCACAGGCCTCGCAGCGCTCCTATATTTCCTATTTTTTCCTATATTTTAGACCCTTTTGTTTTTTTCCCCCCTTTCATCATTACGATCTTTACATTAAAACTGTTACTGTGATCACGACTCATCGACTTGATCAGCAGAAAATATTCTTGTTTGACTTGGCCTGAACCGGAAGCTATAAAAGTAAGAGACACCCTTACGATCACCCAGAGGCAAAAATCTGCCAATAATTATAAGGCAATGCAGGGGCGGATCCAGAAAAATTTGACGGTACTCAATATCACTAACACTTTTTTAGTTAAATACACTGGACACATTTAATCAAATGGTCATTGATAATCAATATCCTTATTTAAATTAAAAACCATCTTTATTTGCATGAGAAGCTTAGTATGCCCCCATAAGAAATAAGCTGGTGTGAACTTATATGTTCATGTATCGAACCTAACCCATAATTATCTCTAAAGGCTCTATGGGATTTCAAAAACTAGGAAAAAATTCCCTTGACCCCCCATGGATCCGCGCCTGAGGCGATGCGACATCATCGGTGAATTTCATGAAAATTACTTCGCCATTTCCAGAAAATCAGAAAATAAAAGATCAGATCAGCATTCATTTATTTACGGTTACCACATCGCTTTATTTTACCATTGATTTTATAAAATTGTTTTACAATTATGATTTTAAAATGTTTAAATTTCAAATCCTACAAATTGGAAATCTCTAAAATCACAAGCTTTGTTTCTTGCAAAGTTTTTAAAAGATTTAATTGGAGAAAAAGCTTTTTTAATGTTAACTAAATATGTACTATCAATTAACACATGTTAGTTAAAACAATGTATTTGTTTCAAAGCAATTTCTTAGTTGTATTCTATAAAATTTTGGAGTTTTCTACATTTGAATGAATTTTTTAAAAAAAATTGTAGTTTAATAATGCTTTAAAATTGATTTTGTTGTAATATTTAACATTTTGTATTTTAAAAATGAAGATCAAAAGGTAGTTTTGGGGAAAATGTGTAAATGCAAATTTTAATGATTTTGTACACAGAAAAGTGGCATATCTGAAGTTTTCCTAACAAATAATATAAACTAAAGAAACACATGACCATATAAATTATTAAGTACTCAGAAAGCGGATATCCATGCAAAATATTTTTGATCCAGGTGCATTTGGAATGATTCTGTGATAATTTGAATTTTTTACAAAACTTTAAATGGCTCTCCCAAAGAATCGCCTTTTTTGTGCTCGGTGCGATATACGCCAAATTTTGCAAGACAATTATTGACATAACAATTATTTGAGACAAAAAAAATATAATTAATATTACTATCAGAGTTTCAACGATACTAGTGAAAGTTTTAATTACATAAGTTTCTTTACCATAATTAAGAAACATGTATTACATATTGTGTTGACAAGGCCTTTTTTTAAAAACTAGTCTTTTGTAGATTTTCTGGTGGCTTACTTTTTTTTTGGTTTCTGTAATATTTTTGAGGTTAGCCATTGCTGCAATTGTCTAGGGTTAATAATTTCTTGAAGAGGTTTTATGGAACTGCAATAACCAAAATTACTATCTTGAAAACAAATATTAAAAAAAAAACACTGTACATTCTAAAGTTACCAGTTTCGTATTTTGTTCCCTAAATGCTATTTTGCTCCCTAATTTAAATTAGGAAAAGAACTAAAAGAAAAAAAGAAGTCCGTCGCATGCTATGTGAATGTTCTCTTACTGAAGAAGAACGTGACAAGGGAGTTCTTGGCTGCCAAGATGAATGCTTAAATAAATTGCTAATGATTGAATGGTAAAAAATAAATATTACATTAAAATTTATTTTTCCATTTTAAAATTAGCTCAAATGATTAATTAAGTACTAATTTTTCTATGAAATGTTGTTTTTCTTGGCTAAGTTCTATTTGCATTAGTAAATTGTTATGTTTAATGCTTTTATCACAGATTGTGAAGTAGAAAAAAACTTTTCGAAGGTTATTATTAATTTTCAATCTTTCAAATTTAATTGAATACTTAATTGCAATTTTTGTGTATTTTAATATAAGTATTTTATTCAATTTTTATTAATAAACATTATAATTGTTGAAATTCCTTTTAATTTTAAGTAGTTTAAATTATATCATTTCAAATGGTTTCTCAGTCGTTTTTCAAACTTTTACTCCCAAAATTACTGTCATTTCCCAGCCTTTAAAAAAACCTATATTTTTAAAATTTGTGTTTATCGCTAATAACTATCCATTTAAAAAACAAAATTAAAAATTGATAAACTAAAATTGTGCTTTAACATTTCAGTGGCTCTCGTTGTGCAACTGGAGAAGCATGTTCTAACAAACGCTTTCAAAAGGTGGGTATATCTATTTTTATTTAAGAATTATTAACCTGTGCCTATTCTGTGAAGTGATAGAAAATCTTGATAATTATATACAGTAAACTCCCATTTATCCGGAATGCTCAGGAAATTGACTCTTCCAGATAATAAAATTTTCCGGTTAATCGGAAGTCGCCAAATAGGGTTACTAAAAAATGCCGATTTTTCCGGAAAATACAAGAGATGGCTGCATCTTATAAAATGCAAATAGGCAATGTTGCATTTATAATAATATATAATAGATACTACAATATTTTGTATTAAAAAATATTAATATTTATTAATTAAGAAAAAAATCGATAGTTACTTTCAAATGCTAAAAATCTAAATACATAAATCATCCAACCCATGGTCTAAAACCAGTAGGATATTTTAAAATGTAAACAAAATCTAGAGAATATTTAATTACAGAATTAAATTATAAAGATAAATTACTTTGGATTAGGGTTGTTTACGATTTCTCGAAAATCCAAAAAGATTGTTAAGTTTGTAAAATGTTTTTTGGGTCAAATCGGAGAATTATTTAATATTATCTTTTAAAAAAAATCTTGTTAAAGTTAATGTGTTAAGGTATCAGTCATTATTTTAATCTTAAATGAGCGACGCGACGCTAACGCCGAAACTGAGCATCGAATGTTTGAATTAATTTTAGCAGCGGTCAAGCTTGGCGCTATCACTTCCATTGGAAGGGATCGAAATTTCATGGTAACCATGTGAGAACAGCAAAAATAATCAAAGTATCTTAGTAGTAAAAAGGCAGTTGTTCAAAGCTACAATACTATAAATACTACAGCCTTTTTTCTACTGTGATGGGATTCTCCGAAAATTGGGGGACCATTGAGACCCCTCGCTGATCCCCCTTCTACTGTCTGATAACATACATTGCCTTCGGCTGTGCAGAAAAACGTCCTCGAAACGAACATCGCATTGACGCTATTTTGGGTTTGAATTTTTTCTAAGCTTAGTGCTCAGTAACTTTTAATTTCTGTATGAAGTATGTTGTATTTTAGCTATAAAGATGCTAATCTAATTAAGCAGCACGAGAGGGAAGGGCGCATTAAATATTCTTTAAGAAAGAGACCGGTTTTGCCGTTATAATAACAAATACAGTTAAAGGGTTCTAACTAATTATTTTCATTTGATTAGGTTTAAATTTTTTGTTAGTTTTTAAGCATTGATTCGATTTGCGTGCATTTTCGATGTTAATAACCGCGTTTAAATTATGTTAGAAAGCCATTAACTAATAAACTTTAAGGTATCAGGGTAGTGAATTAATATAAACTTGAAATCAGAAATATCACGTAATTTAGAATCATGATCAGGCGATTCGACGACGACTTGCCATGGATGTTTGGATCCTAACGAAGTGAGAAACTAAGCCAATTAACGTTTAATTATTTGTGTCCTCCCAACTTTCCGTATGAATTTTAGATTCCGGATAAACAAATAGGTTTAAACCTTAAAACATTTTCGTTACTAGTTTATCCGGAATTCTATCCGAAACTGAATTCAACTTCTATTCTGAATAAATAAAGATTTTGTATTGTTGGTGTAAGCATTTTTGTTAACCGCATAGTTTTATCCGGAATTAAATTTATCTTTATCCACACTGCTAACGATGTCGCTCTAAGGTTGCGCTGGGTGCCAGCTCATATGTCTGCCTCGTCACTTGACCACGGTTCCAAATTACGAGGCCCGGTGCCAATAACCCTCATGTAGTTCTAAAGCGAAACCAGGAATGCTACCGGAATTTAAATTTTAGTTCTATGCGGAATTTAATTTTAGATTTAACCAAAAGCAATTTTCAGTTATCGGGAATGTAATTTCGGATCGACTTTGTTTTATCCGAAAGTCTTTTCGGATAAAACGTGATTGAAATGCTGATAGTATTCTAAATGATTTTTCCAAAATTGGAACTTAAGGGGGAATAGGACAGAGAATCGGCTTCTCAAGCGAACGCTTCTCTCTGTGTTAATCCTAAATAAAAAAAATAAAAAGTCTGCCACATTTCTCCGGCTGTATTGAGTATTTTTACAAACTGTTTTTTTATATGATACATGTAGCTGATTTGCAGGTCCCTATAATTGCATTTTTTTAAAATTGGTTAAAGTAATTTTTTGATTATTAATAAATAGTTTTACAATATAAACTATAACAAAATTTGAAAAACGGCGATTATAGGGACGTAAAACTTTAAATTTCCTTCACATTGAAAAAAAAAGTGAAAAAATATTTGCATTTTCATTTCGGGATTCATTTCGGGTCGAAAACTTTCAGAGAAATTATAAAAATTTCTTATCCAGCAAGCAGTGCCCCCTAGGAGTAGAACTTAAGCTCCTCCCCTGGTAACGCCCCTTGTATTTAAATTTGCTCAAACTCCGATAAGATAAGGTACGTGTAGTTCAATTTCAAGAGTCTGCGAATTTTAACTTCTGGTCTGTAAACTTAAGTTTCAATTCATTGTTGCTGTGAGTTTTCAGACGCTGATTTTGAAAATGTAAATGGATTTTTTACTATCGCATCCGGTTTAAAAGTATTAAAAATTTTGAAGTAGCATTGATTTATTCTATTAGATTCTAATTCCTAATTAGTAAAGTTCTTTTTTAATTACTTCCAAGTCTATGATTTATTTAAAAGAACATGAAAAATGTTTTGGGGACTTAAAGCTCATAAAAATGAATTATGCAAAGTGTGATTAATTGCACAAATTTTGGACTTATTTTTGTTGAAATATTAATTTAAGTTTAAATCCTTAAAACTTGTATTTCTTGAAGCTTTTGTTTTAATTTTCCATTTCTCTCAAAAAAGTATTTTGCATTACATTTTAAATCTGATAGGGCATTGGGTAGCAGTATTGGCTTAGTTTTATATTGGGCAACTCCTTTCAGTTTTTTCATTTTTGACCTTTCGCGATATCAATGGATGTTTCGGTTCCACTTTCAATGCCAGGTATTTTCATCTGTCGTGTTCTATTTTAGTTTAGTTAAAATAGTTTGAATTATCTTAGCATTAGAGCTACACGAATGCTATTGGCGACGGGCGTCATAATTTAGAACCACAGTCAAGTGACAAGACATCAGAGTAGGCACCCAACGCAACCGTTCAGGGAGACATCGTACGCAGTGTTGGGACTTTGAAGCATATTTAACGTGTAGGGATCGACCGATGGTGAATTTCGGCCGATGGGCCGATGCCGATTGTTGACCGATTGTTCAAAATTTACATGGGCTGATGTTTCCCGCCTTCCATCGGCCGATGGCAAAACCAAAATACAAAATTCGTTAAATCCATGTGCAATCCATAAAAAAAAAAGGAAATTAACGCAATCCCTCCGATTTCCATATTTTTATAATTCTATGTCTGTGTTCGATTTAGACTTTTTTAATTTTTTAAAATTTTAAGGTATATAATAATAACGACCAAAGCGATATTTTGTTGAAAAAAAATCGGATTTAACAGTTTTTTAATAAACATAATTTTAACATATGATACAGTAAACTCCCGTTTATCCGGAATGCTCGGGAAATTGACTCTTCCGGATAATCGAATTTTCCGTTACCGAAAAATGCCGATTTTTTTTCTCCGCAAAATACAAGAGATATTGGCTGCATCTTACATAATGCAAATAGGCAATGTTGTATTTATAATAATAAAATATATAATAGGTATTACAATATTTTGTATTAAAAAATATTTATTAAGAAAAAAAAATCGATCTTTACTTTCAAATGCAAGAAATCTAAATACATAAATCGTCAAACCCATGGTCTAAAACCAGTAGGATATTTAAATATGTAAACAAAATCTGGAGAATATTTAATTACAGAATTAAATTATAAAAATAAATTACTTTGGATTAGGGTTGTTTACAAGTTTCTGGAAAATCCAAAAATATTGAAAAGTTTGAAAAACGTTCTTTGGGTCAAATCAGAGAATTATTTGATATATATTTATTTAAATCTTGTTAAAGTTAATTTGTTAAGGTATCGGTCATTATTTTAATCTCAAATGAGCAATGCGACGCTGCAAGCCGAAACTGACGCTGACCATCAGCGGTCAAGCTTGGCGCAATCACTTCCATTGGAAGGGTCGGAATTTCATAGTAACCACGTGGGAACAGCAAAAAAAAAATCTTAAGCATCTTAGTAGTAAAAAGGCAGTTGTTTAAAGCTACAATACTTTAAATACTACAGCATCTTTTCTACTGTAATGGGATTCTCCGAATTATTGGGGGATCATTGTAGACCCCGCGCTAAGATTCCCCTCTACTGATAACATTCAAACGTCTTTGAAACGAACATCGAATTGATGCTATTTTGGGGTTTGCATTTTTTACCCACACACTCACAAGTTTAGTACCTTTTTAATTTAATAATAATTACAAATATAGAGTTTAAAGGTTCTAAAGAAATATCTTCATTTGCTTAAGTTTAACTCTTTTTGTTAGTTTTTAAGCAAAGATACGAGGTGCGTTCATTTTCGATCTTCAAATAACCGGGTAAATTATGCTAGAACACTATTACAGTAGAAGTCTATTGGATTCTATCGTATTTCAGAAACTAAGCCGATTAACGTTTAATTGTTTGTGTTGGAACATCCAAATTTTCCGTATAAATTTTAGATTCCAGATAAGCAAAATAGGTTTAAACCTTTAAAACATTTTCGTTACTAAGTTTATCCGGAATTCTATCAAAAATTAAATTATACTCCTATTCGGAATAAAGATGTTAAGTATTATCGGTATAAGCATTCCCATTAACCGTATAGTTTTATCCGGAATTTAATTTTCCTTTCTCTGTACTGCTACCGATGTCGCTCTAAGGTTGCGCTGGGTGCTAGCTCATATGTTTGCCTCGTCACTTGATCACGGTTCCAAATTACTAGCGACCGGAAAAGCCCTCGTGTAGCTCTAAAGCTAAACCAGGAATGCTACCGGAAATTAAATTTTAGTTCTATTATATCCGGAATTTAATTCTAGTTTTAACCGGAAGCAATTTTCAGTTATCCGGATTGTAATTTCGGATCGACTTCGTTTAAAGTCTTTTCGGATAAACGACATTGATATACTGATAGTATTCTAAATGATTTTTAAAAAATTGGAACTTTAACAAAACGTAAATTGATCTGCGTTTAAAATTGAGCTCATGTAATAAAATTTAATCATTGCCGGATAACCTAAAGATACACGAAGGTTGAAACCTTAACCTGGGTGAACACGTAGAACATTGGCGAAAGATTTTAACTTTTTTTAAAAAATTCACAATTAGAGTTTCTTTAAGCATTATGTTATTTTAAATCTACTCAACGTTTTTGAGCCCAGCTTGAAAAGTATGTTACAGTTTGGCGCGCCGATCGTTTGTGTAATCAGCCACATAATCTTTTGGAATTTGTTCTGTTGAAAAGATACTGCCAACTATTTTGACATAAAAGGTTTTATTGTTAGTTGGATAAATTTACGTTGCACTAGAGCTACAGCACAGCCGAATAGTCACATAAGTTTGAAGCCGAAATTAATTGGTCTGGCATCCAACACAAACTTATAGTGCCAACAACATATTTAACGTGCACCAGTCCCATATTACCTGCCAACTACTACGGATTGTCCGTAGTTTCTACGGATGAAAGTATTAAACTACGGAGTTACGGAAACACAGTCAAAACTACGGATAAGCTTCGATATTTTCTAAAAAATTTATTTGAGTTTTTTTTTCGCCTTGGTATTAGTGACCTTATAGCACTTAATGAAAAAATCGGTTCGTCGGCCTTGAAAGACAATGCCCATGGTTTTAATAAGATTTTTTTTAATCCAAATATTTTATCAACATATTTCATTCGCGGAAATAAAATATTCAAATGCGGATCAAAGTGGTTTTTTTTTAATATTTTTGCGGAAAGTAAACTTAACCGGCCCATGACGACTAGTAACATTTGCTAAATACCCGCGCTAAGTAATCGCATTAGGGTAGTGTTCTTATAGTTCTAGTTTTGATCAGATCAGTCAACCAACATCAGCGCCTAGTAATGTTTTTTATAGAGTCGGATTCGCAGTACGTTGGTGTTCCTTTTATAGTTCTAGCTATGATCAGATTTGTCACCAGCCTCAGCACCTAGTAATATTTGTTAGTTAGAGACTTAATCGTAGCAGTTTTTTTTTTTAAAAAAGTTTTCTTTCTGAAAAAATCGATTAACCAACCATAACTCCTCGTAATATCTACTAGTTGGCAGTGTAATCGGCATAGGATCAGGGTTCCATTTCTTTCTTTGTTTTAGTTCAGGACAGATCAATCAACCAAATTTCAGGTTCTTTGTTAGTTTAAAAAATTACGATGGCCTGTGACTTCATCGCTACTTAGGATTTTTGGTGCCTTAGAACATCATCGGTAGCAGTCCGGATAATGCTAAAATATAATCAGGTTAGCCTTATATGGTTAGCGAAAATGCTTACACCAATAATTAAAATATATATTTATTATGAGTAACAATAGAAAAATCCGACGTGGTGGATTTCAGTTCCATACACGATGATACGCATTCACATTATTTAGCCATATGTCTGGTCAGTTGGCTGATAGCAAACAGATGCTCGGTTTATACAAAAGAACACTGGAAGTTAGTGGTCGCTGTGGTTTAGTTTTGGAGTCAGTGAAGCGAGACAAGGGGAAATTGTACCGGAGGCGAATTCCTCTGGTCTAGATTAGCGACGGTCCGAAAAAGCTGCTGATAGGAAGGAGGCTGACATCCCCCCTCAGGGATGATGGATGTGCTTAAAACTTGCTCCAGACCACGTGCATTGCTTTGAAACCAGGAATTGGACGTACTGGGGTTTTGGTGTAGGATTAAAAAAACCAAAAATACATCGGCTGGCCGATGGCCGATGTTTTTTTAGGCCGATGGCCGATTTTTTTCACTAAATTACTATCGGCCGCCGATGGCAAGACCGATGGTTAAAAATTTTTCAAACCAATCGGCGCGATGCATCCGCAGGGCCGACTGGTTTCTTTAGTGCAACATGTTCTTATTTTTGCTATTTTTTAAACCTTTTTGCTGCCTACTCGGCATAATGGATAGCACGTCTGAATCCCAACCAGTAGGTCCCGCGTTCGAATCCCGGTTTTCTTGTCAATAAAATGTTATTTGTCGATATGTTGGTCTTCGTCTTTATTTGTGTAAAAAGAAGCCCAACCTCTTCGGAGGCTCTGGCAACAACTAACAAGCAATTACAAGGACTTAGCATATTTAACGTGCATTCCCTACGCACAGGGTATTATTCGTCGGACATTTTTGGCTGCACGGTTGGTTTATAGGCGATTATTTTGGCGATGCCCGGACCGAGCCTGGGAAGAGACCTTTCACATACAAGGCGAACTACTGTGCTGTTCTGTTTTCTTTATGTGCAACATTTTGTTTTTCCTACTATTCATTAAACCTTATCGCTGCCTACTCGGCATAGTGGATAGCGTGTCTAAATCCCAACCACTAGTTCCTGCGTTCGAATTACGGTGGGTAAGCGCATGGATGTTTGTCTTGTCAATAAAATTTAATTTGTCTACGTGTTGGTCTTCGTATTTATTTGTGTAAAAAAGAATTCCAACCTCTTCGGAAGCTCTGGCAACAATCTTCCATGGGATATCCATGATCACAACAACATTAAACCCTATCAGTTTTAATTAGATTAAATTTCTCTTTAACTCCTAGAGATAACTCATTATTCGAAGTAACATCCTTCCAATCTAGTTTGCCGAATTCTCTTCAACGAAAATTGCAATTTAGTTGTTTCAGATGACATAAGATTAAAGTTTTCATTTTTGTCAATGGTGACATCATTGATTGTTTCGGTTTTACCCTAAATGCGCTGAAAAAACCTCGGATATTTTGTAAAGAGGATATATTCAGAAAATATCTTCAATTTTGAGCATGAAACATGAGAGGATTCACGAAGGAAACAACGTAGATTTTATTGACGCAAATAGTTTTTTTGTTGGTACAAATTTTACATGTTACGGCAAGTATCAACCTTGATTTCTTCAGAAATATACACAACACAAACTCTTTTTGTATTTATAAATAGTTTGTATTTTTTATTTATCGTTAGCAGTAATTGTCATATCAGTAGTAATTTAAAAACCAGTTTGCCAAAGATTTGTTTATTCTAAAGTTAATCATATTTACGATAGGTAGAATTTTCTTATTTGATTTTTTTTACAAAAAACAATCATTCTTATAATTTGTAAGTAATTCAGTCGAATTCAAGTTATGCTACAATTATGTGTGAAAACTTAAAAATTAAGTATCAAAAAGATAAATTGTCTTTACCAATGCACTATTTGATATTTTAACTATTAATTGTAAGAACTGTTGTGACTAAAACTAAGTATTAGAACTAAAAAATTTCGTTACGTTGAATAAGGAAATAACTCCACGACTTTCTAAACCTATTCTAATGATTAAATGTTGATATCGAGTATTGTGGGTCGTATATTATGTCTTTTGAAGCAAGGCAAAAGTGTTTATGAATCTTTATGCGTGTTTACGCATCTGTAATTGGCATTTATGACCCACCCGCCTAGTATGACCTTCAAGAAATACGTCTAATTATATATGCCCATTTTAAATTTAAAAAAATTTCCATTTGTTCATTTTTAAATGAAATTTAACTAAGTATCATTTATTTTGGACTAAAATCAAGTAAACTTGTGCTATCTTAAAGTTATATTTTGCCTTAAAAGTTATAAATCCTATTTCCTCCGAATTGCCATACTAAGTTGGAGTAACCATGGACGAGTGGCGTCAATCCGTGTATATTGCATTAAAAGGTTCTGTCCTTGTCCATCCATCCTACAGTGAAATCTTTAGCTGTGCCAATAATTGGTACATTGACATTTCTTTGACAAAATCAACTTAAAAGCAATTTTAATCAAACACAAAGACAAAAAGTTTCAAACCTAAGTCAAAAGACACATAGGTAGACAAAATTTCAAACATCATCTAATTGCGTGACTAATAGTGTTTTCCTAAATCTATTTGACCCCTTAGCCAACTAGGGAGGGGCCAATTTCGAGAAAACTGTATGGATCAATTGCTTATCAATGCTGTTTAGAATACTTTAAAGAAAATAGCATGAAGCACATTTTGTAACCATTTCTATAACTGCAAAAGAACAGTTTTTAAACTTTTATGTACGGAATGTATAATCTCTATAAAAGTCAATTAAAAATTATTCATAAATGTTCTCTAATTTGTTTTACATAAGTGACAAACATTTCAGACTAAACTTTCTATTCTACATATTTTGCTGGTGTTTTTCAATACCTTTTGTGTTTTTGGTTATCGAAAAAATCAATATTTTGCTGCATATTCTAAACTTAATTTCAATGTTCTTTCAATGTTACTTTTTATGTGCTTTTTAAATCTATCAATAAAATTTTTTAGTGTTTGCAGAAAGGATATGAATGAATTTTAAAAACAAACCTTTGTCAAACATATAATTTCTTGGCTATGAAAAATAATCGTATGAGAATTTATGTAAATAATATTAATTCAATAATATTAAATAATACATCGTAATAAAATGCAATTTTTTAAGGGGGTTCGGATGGGTGTTTGGATCAAAAATTTTGATTTTCTGTTTTTCCTTTTTATTTATTTTGCTTATCTTAAGCTTTAATTTAAGACCAAGATTATTGATTTCTGTTTAGTGATTTCCTTTTTATAATCATTTTTGAGAAACTTTAAATATCAATTCTTACCGAAACCTTACTTTTCTTTCGCGTTTCCCGAAATATAAGGTTTTTCAACAGTTAGGAAAATTTTTCTCAGAAACTATAAAAGATATCAACATATTTTGTTTTCTTATTTCTTCCCCATTAATAGCTCTTTGATTTAAACTGAGGAATTTTGAATATGTTTTTTTGTGTGTTTTTCAATACATATTTTTTAAAAAGTCACTGTACAAGTATTTCTAAATATTAAGTATCCTCAGTTTAAATCAAAGAGCTTTATGTAAGGAACTGTAATATGAAAAAGTTTATAATGATATCTCGTATATAGCTCCTGAGAAAAATGTTCCTAAAGTTAGGTAAATAAAATTAACATTCGCGAGATAGAACCATACGACTTCCCTTGAAGAAAATTGTGTGAAAAAGGATTTAAAAATATTTTTTTAGAAAAAAAAATAATGCATTAAAATGTTTTCAATTCCAAACACCACAAACCACAATTCCACCGAACAAACTGAACCGATTTCAATTGCACAAAAGAAAGAAAACGCAACGCAAGTACATCTTTGATTTAGTTTAGTTTGAATTATCGTCGCACTAGAGCTACACGAGGGCATTGGCCACAGGCGTCGTAATTTAGAACCACTGTCAAGTGACGAGCCGACACCTGAGTAGGCACCCAACGCAACCGTTAAGGGGGACATTGTACGCAGCATTGGGACTTTGGAGCATGTTTAACGTGCACTCCCTCTACACGGGGATATATTCGTCGGACATTTTGGGCTGCACGGGCCATTTATAGGTCGGCATTTATTTTGGCGATGCCTGGACTCGAACCTGGGACCTTCCGTATGCAAAGCGACCGCCTTAACCTACTGGGCTCCCCAGCCAAGTATCTTTGATTAAACTATAAAAGAAACCAATATAATAGTAAAATAAAATTCTTCTCAGAGGTACAGCTGTAAACAAGTTGACCTTCAAACCCAGAGATCCGAGGATCGAATGTAGTCCTCCTATGAAGCATAACATCAATCAAATATATACCGTCTAGAGAGAGAGGGTTTGTGCATGTTAAATCCATTGTGGCGCAACGGCCTATATTCTTGTACGACATCGCGAATTTGTTCCCGTCAGATATAAGCATCGTCTTTTTCACAGCATTTCAAAATTACGAGGCACGTCGAAAAAAATTCACGTATAGCTATATGCGATGTTTAATTAATTTCTAATCTAAGTTCTAAAACCGCGTACAGTAGATCTCCAATTATCCGAAGAGGGGCTGATTATCCGAATGTCAGAAAAAAATTAACCCGGCCTGCCTAGTAATGTTTGTCTTTGTTGGATGTCATGTCTAGCAAATTTTTTTGTACCGACTAAAAAAATTACTAGGCATGACATCCAACAGAGACTAATAGTAATAGGTAGGCGGGTATAAAAGTTTATATGTCACACATAAAATTTTCAACCAACTGTAACTGCTTTGATTTTTTGCACTTGTCTGTTTTTTATGCAAATTATCTTTTTTGAATATATATAATGCAGTAAATTTTTGTATATCTATCATTCACCATGGCTTCTAAAAGAAACCTACACATTTCAACATAAATTGAAAAATTATTACAAAAGCTATAACTCAATTTGCCAAACGACACTTTATAATTTGGATTTGGTTGGGTTGATGACGACTGAAACTGGAAGTTACGTGATGAGTTATAGTTGTTTATAGCCCAAGTGTAGCTTTCGTGCGCATGTTTCAATGAACCTCTAAACTGGTGGTAATCGTGCTTTTGGGAAGAGGGTTTTGGTGGCATGTATTTGCGGCTGGATGTGCTTCGTTCAAGCGACCGCTTAACCTTCGTCCCAAGACAAGACTTGATTAGAACTTATAACAAGAGAAACAATTACACCAGCAAAAAGAATTTCTCGAGGAAGTGAAAAAGTTGCCGTTGAAACCAGAGATCGAGGATCGAAATGTAGTCAAATCCATGATACTATAAACATCAATCAAGATATACGTCTAGAGAAACGGTTCAATGTTAAATGCATTGTGGGCACGCCAATTCTTGTACCCTCCGCGATGTTCCGATATACTTCTTTCCCCAGATCATTTCAATACGAGGCACGTCCAAAAAATTGACCGTAGCTAAATGCGTATGTTAAATAATTCTTCAAGTTCTAAACCAGTCATAGACTCAAGTATGCCGAAGGGGTGAAACCTTCGAAGAAAAAATTGGCTGAGTAATTTTTCTTTTGAATGTCATGTAACAAAATTTTTTGTACGCTGAACTAAAAAATTACTAGCTACATTCAACAAATAAATTTTAGCGGATAAGTTTGATGATGTACCCCATAAATTTTTCAACCAATGATAAAAAGAATTTGATTTTTTGACTTGTCGTGCAAATATTTTTGACCATAAAAGGTATTTTTGTAATCTATCATCACATAGTTCTAAAGAACTAACTTCAAAATCAATTTGAAAAATATTACAAGATAACTAATTTCAAACACCTTTTAATTGGATTGGTTGGTGACGAAGACTTGAATGAAACGGACAGATTATATTTGTTCCATACCCAGGTTAGTTTCTGCGACATTATTCAATAACCTGAGAGAACTTGATGTGTATATCCGTTTCGTGGGCATGATGGTTGTTTACTGTATTACGGCTTGATGTCTTTACAGCCCCTTATAAACTTCGCTTAAGACAGATTAGACAGAATTGTACAAGCAGAGAGAGAATTAAACAGGCGAAGCAGATATTCCGTATACGGGAGTGAAAGATGCGTTACAGGGAGGCTTAAAAATAGATTTAAAGTGACCATCGGCTATTTAATAGAACATTGAAATCAGTGATATTAGGATGTAAAACGTCAATCAAGAATAACATGGTAGATTTGCGTGGCTCGAATTCTCGGACCTCCCTTATACGATTCAAGTCTTCACCAAGCTGAAGCTCGACGACATTGGTACAGTCCGAATAAAGTTAAATTAAATAAAATTTATCTTGAATAAAACCAAAGTTATACATGCCGGATAACGGAAAATCACTTTCGGTTAGAACTAAAATAAATTCTTGATACAATATATGGAACAGGCCAAAAGGTTGGGCTTACGCCTGAATCTGTTAACATGGCTTTTACCCCATTCACATTACAGTATAATGAAATCTTTCAACGATACCATTCTGCTCAGGAGTGTAAAAATTGGTCAATTCAAACTTAATTCCTAAATAAAAAAAATACTCTTTAAATTCATTATTGTAGAATTCGCCGCCGTTATCGCTTCTGACAGCTAAGATCTTTGAATCCAGATAACGTTCGGCACGAGTTTGAAAACGTTTAAAAACTTGGAAAACATTTACTTTACAGGAAATGTCGTCTATGATTGTGAGAAAATATCTTTGACCATCCCTTCCTTCAGGATCTATTGGGCCACAGAGATCCAGATAAATTAACTCTAATGGTCTTTTGGACCTGGTTTTATTTAAAGGTTTAAAACTAGTCCGTTTTGTCTTTGCTATTCGGCAGGGTTCACAATCAGAAAAATCCCTTACTCCCGACATATCCGGCAGTCCCCTTACAGAATCGTTTGTACTGGTATCTTTGAATACACTTGCGCTTAAATGTCCAAACCTTTTATGCCACATTTTAGGATCATCTTTTCCGTTACAGCTACTTGAAACCTAACGCCTCTTTTTGAAAAGATTTCGCATTATTTACATTAACATCCTTATCTATAATTACTTCAGGATATATACTATTCTTTAATGTGGCAGTGAACCAAGTTTCACAAGAACTTTTAACTTTAATTTCCCCGTTCCTGCCTATAAAGCTTAACCCTGCCTTGTCAATAAGATTACCAGCTATCAAATTTCTTCTTAATTTTGGTGAGTAGTAACAGTTCATTAATGTTATTGTTTTATTTGGAATATATGTTTAACATGCCCATTTCCCTCTACAGCAAAAGTAGTATCTATCAGCAACGGCAGCGGAAACCTTTTCTTTTGCCATTGGTTCAAAAGTAGAAAAATACAACTTTGTTTTACAGAAGTGGTGTGATGATGCAGTGTCTAAAATAAAAGCATCCTCATCGGCAGCCTCACTAACACATGCTGTAATAAAAAAAGACAGTTGTCTTGTTTGTCCTTGGCGGACGGGATGGGGCCTCTCCTTTCAAAACGCCCTCTAGACGACAGAGATCGATTAAAATTGGGCCTTTTCCAAGGTGACACCCTTCTCAAACCACGGCCACGTGATTGGTTGCAACCTCTAAACTGAGAACTAGGGGTAGTTGAGCGACAGTGACAATCTCTCGAAAAATGTCCTTCTTGACCACATTGGTATCACTTAAATGTTTGACGCCCCCTTGACTCTGTGTTGTAGGCTACCGCCTTACTATCCCGATCCTGCCACTTCAAACGTTTCCGTCTGTCCTCTGCCGGTACCGCGGTTTCCACCTTATCTAACGTGAAAGCCTCTTTTGACCAACTCATGATGTATTTTTGAGTTAAAGTGGCAAAAGATTCAGGAAGTTGTTTCAACACATTAAAAATTACTCTTTCATCGTCCAATGGGTGATCCAAAGCAGCCAACGTATCTTTATATTCTCGGATCTTTGAAAAATAAACGGCATAACCTTCACCTTTAACGGCTTTTAAGTCGAGGTATTCATGATATACCAACTGTTGCCTCACCCGGTCATCGGGCTCAAAGTACGATTTCAAACTCTACCATGCTTTTATCAAGCAAGTTTCGTTTTTAATTAACCTTTTAAATTCCTCACTGACATTTAAGTATATAGTGGACAGTGCCTTATCACGTATTTCGTTATAGGCACTAACTGCCGCTTCATCAGACTTTTCCGGAACTTTTTCCATTAGAATTAACTAAATTCCAAAGGTTTCTTTCGATAAGTAGGAATTTCACATCGGTTGCCCAAAGAGAATAATTGTTACTTTTTATTTTTAGTTTAGTAATCCCAGGATTAATATAAGCCATCTTGGGTTATAAAAAAATTCAATGTCAAAAATTTAAGTATTTAAATACAAATAAATACAAGTTACATGTGTAAAAAAAACCCCACAGCCCCCCCCGTCAAGGAGAACGTTGAACACGTTTTTAAAAAAAACAATCTCAAAATCTCGAGACAGGCACGCACCAAAGTGCCTTTTAGTACTACATAAAAAATTTATAGCTATATAAACAATTTAAATTTAAAGACGAAAAATTAAGCAGCCGGATATGTCGGGAGTCAATGTAAACACTACAAATGTAAACAAACACTGTCTAAATATAGACAAACATCATATACAACTCTAAAGTAGTAAAGATAACTACTGACCATTTAAGTTTCATTAAACAGTATGCACTACAAAGTTTGCAACGTAAACAAGTTTCATTCACGCTGGACACAGGGCATCAAATAGAACGTAACAATGTTACTGGCCCATAACCGAATGTTACACTAAAAGTGTTCAACTAAAAATTCATGCATCCAGCATGGAAAACAAGTTTTTAAAAGAAAAACAGTTTCTATTTATTCATTTTATAATTTTATAAACAAATAACATTTGCCTAATCAATATTGCACAAGAACAATGGGAAGTGGTCAGTTTACAAGAAAAACAAACTAAAATGAATAGTTACTCATCTTTTATTATCGTCGGACACCCGACTGACCGCCACAGACGCAGTCGTCCACGAAACAAAACTGATTCAACTGTATAAATGCTGATTACTACATTGTACACTAAAAGAAAAGTCAAAAGAAGTGCAGTCTCAAGGATGTGTTGACTATTTAAACCATCCAGACTTCAATTAATACAGTTCAGTTCTTTAGTTCAATCGTTTCATTTCACTGAAAAATATATTAATACTTATGCAAATCAGCAAGTCAACAGTTAATCGATTCGAGGACCACTAAACTCTTCTTAAAAAGGTAAACAGTGTGGCGATGTTTTGATTTCGTTAAGTTACGAGGGTTGTAGGAGATTTGCCACTCCGGAGATCTGCCACCCGGAGATTTGCCACCAAAAGAATCATTCGAATGATTTTGTCAAAGGGACCATCCACAAATGACGCCACGCTTGACAAGGGAGGGAGGAGGGTTCATGCAGCTGCAATTGTTTGTGGATATGGATTGGAGTGTGTGTGGGAGGGGGGGGGGGGGTTACTATGTAGAAATGTGGCGTAGAAAGGAGGGGGGGGGGCGTTCCGAGCGATGTTCGAATCTCAATCATCCATCTCAACATGGATATTTCTTCGTTGATTTTTTTAACTTCATAAACAGTACCAGTGATGCAACTCTGCATAACTAGTCAATAGACACAAAGCAAACAGCCAAACAGCGTTACAAAAGAAGACGTTTTACAACATCTTTCTTGGTACAAAGCTCCAAGCATCTCCTTCTTATCTCTGTGGTAACTTATCTCTGTACAATGGATAAGACACGTGCAGAACTTACAATTTTAAAACTGTTTTCGTGTGGGAAAATTATTTTTTTAGTTATCGTAAACATTGAACAAAATAATTAGAATATGTAGAAATACGATGGTTAGGAATTTTAATAATAAATCTGAAAGTTTAGCATTAATATAAAAACGTTCTAAATTTTTTACTCTTAGTCATAAACAAGTTTAAATTAACACTTAAAAAATCTATAAAATAAATTAAAAATGGCTGATCTATGTATATAAAAGGCAAAGTCCACATAGGAGATCTAAAATTGTGAACTCCGTGAAATTTACGTTCGCTTGTTAAAAAAGCGACAAAATCTTTCAGTTTTGCGACAACAAAATGAATTTAGTCGCAGTTATTACGACCATATTTTAAAAATCGTCAATACTAGTTTTTTTAATCGTGGTTTCACCAAATTCGTCAAAAAATAATCTTGAAATTTCAAACCTTCCCCGATCCTAATTTGTAAAACTTGAATGTGATCCTAAAATCTTTCCGCAGTTCTAGAATCACATAACTCGAAGACAACTCGTCCTAGAATCACACGTAGGAGATTTTAAAGTGTGAACTCCGTAAAAATTTCCACATTAGCGCCTGTGGTAAAATCCCAAAACTGTGGCGATTCTAAAATTTAAAAAACTCCGACAATCTAAAAACTGAGACAACCATAATTTCCAAAAGCTCCGGCTATCATAAATTGTAATTTGTTAAATTCTAAAATTTTAGTTATCTTAAAATTGTGAAACTTCGATTATTCTATAAGCATGCAACCCAAACTTTAAAAAAAACTTTAAAATCGCCCAGTTTGGAGATTTTGTTTGAAGTTTTTTTTAATATATTCTTTTTAAAAATGCCCAAAGGTAATGTGCATTTGCTCCTAGTTTTATAAGTTAGTAGCACAGATTTCTCCTAAATTTCTTTATCCAATTTCGAACACTGGTTTACTCGTATATACTAATCTAAGGGTATATAAAAAAGATCAAGAGTCGAGATAAAAAAAAAGAAAACTTCGATGAAAAATCGGATTTTTAATGTAATTTCCTTCAACTTTTAGTGTATAACGCATAATTAAAACTCAGTCTCACACCATAAAAATACTTATACCTTAATTAAAAATATTTAAAATACAACTTCCCTCAACACATCTAACACTGAATAGGCATTTATCAAAAAAAAAACCAGGTACTTGTCCCGGCTAGTTTCAAAACTAATACAATCTTTTAAAATCAATCAAAGTAACTTATTAGAGAAAAATGAAAATACAGTTTATAAAGTATAAACAAAAAGAATAATACAAGATTTTCTTTTTTTATTCGTTTTTTTAATCCACATGTCACGTCTCTTCCAATTTTCAGCCAAATTTTCCTTTTTACATTCGAAAAAATTTAAAAAATGAAAAAGTAGATATTGACATGCTGACGATGTCCGTCTGTCATCCACTTTCATATCCCAAACTAGAAATGCTACATGCAAGGCGATACTACAAAAAATTCAGCGCATCAAAATTAGAAGACATTGCAAATCTCAGTAAAAATTCGAAGTACTTCAATTATTAAAAAAAACCTGCAAAATTTAATGCTCGTTTAAAAAGCATAAGAAGCCATTTTTATTAGAATTAAATCACCATTGCCATTCGCAACAATCGATCGAGAAACTTAATTTCTTTTAAAAAACAAAGTTAAATAAATTTAATTGTGCGGCATAAATCACTTTGAAATGACGTCAAATATATTTCATCAAGGGATTGTTTGCTTGTAAGTTGATATGAAATGTTTTGCTTCTATTTAAAAGCGAGGAATATTGTATAATCTTTCTTCGAAATACAAATTAATTTAGCAAACAATAAGAAATAATTATTGAATTTCAAAATAAAATAAATGAAACTAGCCAAATTTAGCGTTTGAATGTTTAAATTAGAATTAATACTATGTTTGGCTCCTTCTTTAATGTTTGAACACAATGTTTTTTGGAAGCGGGCTGAGTGACAGATTCTGTTACAAACCTACTTTTTTTTGCCTTTTTAAAATCAAGACATCTATATCAACCAAAACGTAAATTGCAAGATTGTTTAATAAAATAAAACATATATATTCCATGAGAAATTTATCTTTTGGTTTTTGGAATTACTATAAATATTGAACAAGGAAAAAATAAATGTTTAATAAAATATTTGATCATTTGCTATGTTTTTTTTTCTATAGGTTACTAAGTTTTTATAAAGGAAAGTAAAATTCCGAAATCATGATTTTATGCACGGATTTGTGTTATTTTTTTTTTTAAATAATGAACTTGAGCAGTAATCCACTTATAGTTTTCCTCTGAAATTCATACATTTCCCTCGTTGATAAATTGTTTTATTTATAACTTTTATTTAAACTCGCTAATTAATCCAAATTTTAAAAAATCGCTGACTTCAAACAATGTGCACTTGTTGATGCAATTGCATTAACTAAAAAATTTAAAAATAAATTTAAAACAAAATATCTTCATCTACTTTAATTATTTGATCAAAGTACCCATGCAAAAGCCAAGTACAAACCAAAATGTGCAATCACTTAATTTTGGTGCCTTCCTCCTGCAACTTAATTGGTTTTCACTTCAGGGGGTTATTGGTCGGGCGCGACCAGTGTCACGAACAAAGGGGTGAGCAGGTCTCAGCGATCGACGACGGGCGATCAATCACAATAAGTGTCAAACAGCCCCTCCCCTTTGGTTTGTAGATCTTTTTGATGACAAGTGTTTCTACACAAGATTTGTACACATTAGAAAAACAATGTCGCCGAACACTTACACTGCCATCCAGCTATAATTTAAACTTCTAAATGACAAAATGAACTGTTTTCAAGCAGCGATTTAAATGACTTGAAATTAAATTTCAAATCTAATCAATTGGGGAATTAGCGGACAGACAGTACAGATGTTCGTCTGAAAGTACAGACAGACGGACAATTAAAGTATGCAAGTTGGGTCGCACATGTCATACCATTCTAACAAAAAAATTTTTTTAATACAACTTATTATTTCTTCACACCCTTGTGTCCGGCCATGCCTCAATCGTAATTTCTATTCGCAACCCTCTAAACTGTCATTAACGACGTTAATAAACAATACACCTCGATAATTATGAGTTTATACTAATTATGCTTTTTTTCCCCACTGCTTTTCTTTCCGGATCCTAGCATCACTGACACTGATTATGAATTTTAAAAAATCAAACGAAAAAATTTCTATTTTGAGATGGATGATGCACGTTAAATACGTCAATGTCCAAACCGAAGATGCCGCTCTTTTAAGTTCTGTTTTAATGCCCACTCAGGTGTCGGCCACGTCACTTGCCGTTGTTAAGAATTATAAATCCAGTCGCTAATAGCCCACTTGTAGCTCTAGTGCAACGCCAATCAAACAAAAATAATTTTGTTGCCACGTAATTTTTATTTTCTTCGTTAAAAAATATTACACTAGTTACATATGCGATCATGTGCTTAAGGCGTAATTTAATCTTTAACTTGACCTGAGTAGACAATGCAAATAATTGTGAAATTTTATAACACTTATACGCGTCAACTTATATCCTTATTTATCTTAGTTCATTATAGTTTCTTACTATTCTAATTCTACTTTCGAACATCGCTCGGAACGCCCCCCCCCCCTTCTTTCTACGCCACATTTCTACATAGTAACCCCCCCCCCCCTCCCACACACACTCCAATCCATATACACAAACAATTACAGCTGCATGAACCCTCCTCCCTCCCTTGTCAAGCGTGGCGTCATTTGTGGATGGTCCCTGTGACAAAATCATTCGAGTGAGTCTTTTGGTGGCAAATCTCCGGGTGGCAAATCTCCGGAGTGGCAAATCCCCGTATCCCGATGAGTAGACAACTATTTTGTTATGGCTAACAGAATTTACGTCACACTAAAGCTAAATGAGGATTTTTCGTGCTGCGCCTTGTAATTTAAAACTGCGATCAATTGACGAGGCCGACATCAGAGCTGGCACCCAGTGCAACATCAATAGCAGTCCGGATGAATAAAGCTAAATTAAATAAAATTTATTTCGATTATAACTAGAATTACATTTCGGATAAAGGAAAATTGCTTTCGATTAAAAATAGAATTAAATTCCGCATAGAATATAGATAAAAAATTTTAATTCCGGGATGAATTTATGCATCGCACTAAAGCTAAATGAGGATTTTTGGCGCCGGGCCTCGTAATTCAGAACTGCGATCAAGTAACAAAGCCGACATCAGAGCTGGCATCCAGAGCTACCTTATAACAACATCGGTAGCAGTCCGGATAAAGCTAAAATAAAATCCTGTTCGCAATATATGGTTAGCGAAAATGCTTACACCGATAATTAAAAATATTTTTATTTTTTCTGGGTAGAAGTAGAATTAAACTTCCGATAGCAATCCAGATAAATAAACTAATTCAGTTCTTGATAATATGTCAATTCCAGAAATGTTAAATCCGATAAAATAAATTACTTATTAATTTATTCTAATTACGTTTCGATGTGGACTTGTTAACCGGATTCCCTAATTTAATTCCGGTTAACACTCAGATTGCGTATAGTGGAAACTTTTAAATGAAATACAACACAAAAAATGCTGAAATAGCGCCATACCTAGTGTTAAATCAGACTTTCAGTTCCAAAAACACTTTTTGCGCCAAATGTTGTCACCAAACGAAATTTTTCTTGGAAGAAAAATCTGAAAAGTTTTTACTATATTTGGCGAGAAATCGCAATTTTGACGAAAAATATTCAAATTTATGCCAAATAACATCGCCAAATCGGAATTTTGAAATTTTCCGGATGTTTGAGTTTTCCGGTTAATCGGGAGCCGGATAAACGGGCTTTTACTGTAGTTCTGTAACACATCAATTTTAATGCATTTTATATTCTTATTCATAATACTTACAGAGGCAATATGCAAAGGTTATACCATTCAAGACTGAAAAGAAAGGATGGGGATTGAAGCTTCTAGAAGATGTTCCAGTGTAAGATATGTACTTTATACTAAAAACATTTAATTTTTTATTTAAAAGTATTAATCTTATTTTACTGTACAATATATTTAATGAATGGTTATATATATCCATTATCTCCTTTAAGCGTTTAACAGGGATTGGAAAGTTACTTTTAAAAAGTAACTCTGTTTCAGTTACAGTTACTTAATATGAAAAGTAACGTGTTACAGTTACTTAATACGAAAAGTAACGATTCACAGTTACTTTTTGAAATTTCAAGTTATAAGAAAAATTGAAATTTAGCCATCTTACCATTTTTCAAAGGTTAGGTTTGAATTATCGTCGCACTAGAGCTACACGAGGGCTATTGGCGACGGGCGTCGTATTTTAGAACCACAGTCAAGTGACGGGCCGATACCTGAATAGGCACCCAACGCAACCGTTAAGGGCGACATCGTACGCAGCGTTAGGACTTTGAAAAATATATAACGTGCACTCCCTTTCACGGGGTATTATTCGTCGGACATTTTTGGCTGCATGGGCCGTTTATAGGTCGGCAGTTATTTTGGCGATGCCCGGACCCGAACCTGGGACCTTTCGCATGCTAGGCGAGTGCCTAACCGACTGGCCATTTTTCAAAGAAAACCACGATTAACGAAACATAAGCACAAACAAAATGCTGAAATTATAATTAATGATTTTTTTTATTTAACTTCAATCCTGGTTCAATCCAAGAAATAGGTGTGAACGTGCCCTCTCTCTCTCTCTCTCTCCACACACTTTGTTGTTGGTCATTGTTGCAGAACCCATTCAGGTTCAGGCAACACAAAGGGGTTTGCACTGGTCGAAACTTGCCGAACGACAACCTGCTTGACAGTCAGTGTGATTTATTTCAAAACCCTTCTTTTAGGTAGAAGCCTGTAATTACGGGTCTTAAAATGTGATACTTGGAAAGGTAAACAGACAAGGGGAAACATTCGTTCTTAAACAATTCTGGCTGAAAGCAGTCGTCACGCCTTTAGCAGCCAAAGTGGACAATGCATTTTGCTTTTTCCCTCCCAAGAAAAGCTCATATTTCGTGAATGCGAAAGTTTGGAAATATATATATGTTCCCTTCTTAGGAGTGGAATTTCAAAATAAGCATCAGACAGCCTTCGGAAAGTAACGGAAAAGTAACGCAATTTTTCGTTACTTCGTTACCGCTAAAAGTAACTAAGTTACAGTTACTTTCTGAAAAATGTAACGGCGTTACCCGACGTTACCTAAAAAAAGTAACTGTTACAAGTAACGGCGTTACAAGTAACGCGTTACTCCAATCCCTGGCGTTTAATGACCACTCAGCTAAATGTGGCTAGAAATATGTCCTTTTTTGGTTTTGAGGTTAGGTCGAGTTGTATACAAAGTTTTTCCCAATAACCAAAGGATAAGGGTCAATTCTTATTGTTTTTGTGTGTGAGATTTTTCATCCTTGGAAGCTTAAATATGGTTTCATTTTTAAGGGCTAAACTGTTTGACAGCTTGTAAGAAATATTTATAAATAAGGTTTAAAAGAATTAATCTGAATATATTACTCTTTATTTTAGGGGAAATTTCGTTATTGAATATTGTGGCGAGATTCTAAGCAATAAAGATTTCAAACAACGAGTAAAACAATATGCCCGGGAAAAGTCAAATCATTACTATTTCATGGCATTAAAAACAGATGAAATTATTGATGCAACAAATAAAGGAAACTTGTCTCGATTTATGAATCATAGTTGTGAACCCAACTGTGAAACTCAAAAAGTAAGTTTTTTCCCCCAAAATGTTAGGGGCTACCTTAAGCATATTTTCACTTCTAATGTTTTTTCTTTAATTAAAATTAAATGGGTTAAAATATGCTTTAAAGTGCTGATTTACACACTACATAATCCCCTTTTTTAATAATTTTGCTAAATGGAATTTTATAGTCGGAACACCACTCTGTTGGACAACTGGTCCAACTTTTAGGTGTCAAATCTTCTTTTGCCAACCATCCCCCCCCCCCTTACAATAAGTAAAATATTAAATATTCAGTGTTGATTGTCAGTATTCTTAAAGAGTTTATTTTTATTTTATCAGTGTTTTATCAGAACTAAACCAACTCTATGCTTTAGGTCAATTTTGATCGCAATTTTGATCGTTTTTCAGAGACGTTATTAAAAGGGAAGGATTACATGAATCGTTTTAAAATTCAGTATGTTTATACATTAGACATTGAAAGACAAAAATTCATTGTGTTTTTGCTTTAGTTTTTTTCATTATGACCGCCAGAGTAACTTATCTCCTGAGACCCTCGCGGATAAAAGTATCAATCAGCAGTAATTCTAGCATCCCCTAAAGTGATCTGAAATCAAAATTTTTGATTTGAGAGCGTTCATTAAACTCGCATCCTACTAGTTAAACCAATAAAATAACAAAAAAGTTGAAAAATAGTAAATTGCCACGCCTCAGTATAAAAAAGTTATTCTTTTACTTTTTTTTCAAAGGTTTTGGGGTAAAAAAAACTAATTTAAAAAAAAAGGTCATTTTTGAGGTACAACTAGAAGCTAATACTATAGAGAAGACGTATACCTAATTTCATAAAGATCTATTGAAAAGAGTTATCTTGCCCGCCAATTAAAAAAAAAGTAATTTTGAGATAAACATGCTTAAAGTTTTGACAAAGTCCTCAAGCACTGTGTTGAGGTGAAGCATTTAAGTGAGTTTTTAATCTATAAATAAAGCGAATTTCATTCTAAAAAGTCATATTTTTTAGATGTTATTTTAACTATGAGATTTGAAAAAATTAGATTTTTATATATATCGCGCCCCTTAAGGGTTGGCAAGATTCCAGGTTTTAAAAAGAACAATTAATTTTAACCCAATAATAACTCAAATGAATATTACTTAAAACTTAAGTATATAAGAAATGTCATATTGTAATATAAGGAAAATCATTTATTTACCAGTGGACGGTGAATGGAGAGTTGCGCATTGGTTTCTTTGCTAAGAGAGAGTTAAAAGCTGGTGAAGAACTGACATTTGACTATCAGTTTCAACGCTATGGGTATGTAAATGTACATAACTTGTTTGGTATTTAAGTTGTTTCGGATATTAAAAAGTAACCTTGACTGGTAACAATCATTTTTAAGTAGATTTCCTATATATTTTTTAGAGGTTACTAAAATTTAGGAAACATTACATAAATACTGTACAATATATTTGTGATATTCTAATTATATGTACAGGTGTAACTGCATTTATTTTTTCAAAAACATTGTTTACGTCATAACATAACATTAAGGTGAGCCCTGGAAGGGAAGAGTGTAGGCTGTGTAGCCCATTACTCTATATGCATTAGAGATGTGAAAAAAGAACACCATGTTCTTTTGAACAGGTTCTTTCTTCTTTTCTCGGTTACAAAAGAAACACTCCTATTTACATGCTAAGAGAAGGCAGATAGGTATTTCCCATGGGCCTTAAGAGATGCATCTGTTTCGGAAATTACTTTGCCTTGTAATTGGGACAGATTAGGTGATTGAGAGTTGCGAGTGGTTTCTTTGTAAGAGAGCTTCAATAGCAGGTGAAGGGATCTGACGTTTGGGTATCTTTTCAGCTATGGGTATTGTAAATTACTAGCAACTTGATGTAGGTATTTAAATTGTTTCGGATGAAAAACAGATTAACCTTGACTGGTAAACAATCAAGTTTTTTAAGTAGATTTTATATATTTTTAATGTTTACTAAATTTAAAATTATAAATACTGGGATCAATATTTTGTGATATTCTAAATAAATGTAAACATTATTTATTATCAAAAAATTGTTTACCTAACATAAATTTAATGGCCTGGAAAAAAGGCATGTACCATCTTATATGCAATGTACGTTAGAGTGTGAAAAAAAGAACACCTGTTTTTTTGAACAGGTTCTTTAAAAAGAACTGACAGTATGTTTCTTTGCTTTGAAAAAACTGTTCTTCTATAATTAACGATTTTCATCAGAATTTATTTTTACGTCAAACAAAAAAATTACATCTCATCTATCTAATTCCGTTACTCGGTAAATCATTAATCATTAAGTTCCATACAAAACAAGCAATAGCCTCTCCTCATAGTTGGTGTGTGGGTTTGGACAAAAAGACTTCTTCTCATCTTACGTCATGAATGCCCGAAACGCTATACCCACTATTCCAGCAATAAAACAGATTTCAAAACGATTACGATGGAGAAAAAAAGAACACTGAACAGGTGTTCTTTTTGTATGCTCTTGGATGCTTTTTCGAGAGAGGTAGTTCTTTGCTTTTCGGAGAGCTCTTTTGAACGGAACAGTTCTTTTTCGCGAACTATCAAACTGGCGCAGATTGTTCTGAGCAGCTCTTTTCACAGGTTGCTCTGGGAGACGTTCTTTTTTTGCGATGAGCAGCTCTTTCGGCATTGTTTTGAACGGTTGGTGTCAAGCTTTTTCATACGTTTAAATAGGACGATTGGGTATTATCGTACTTGTGTTTGGGATGTGTGCATGTGATATTTTTTGTTTATTCATTTTTTTAAAAAAATTTCTTGAGTTTCAAAATTTAAGTATTTAGGGTAGACTGACCAGTGAGTGAACAGGCCCCAGTGAATGAACAGTTGTTAAAAGCATTTAAAAAAATAAGGATTGAAAATCATTCCACTGGATGAATTGGAGAAACCTTTTTTCTAGTTGTCAGTAAGACTTGTAAAATAAATACTGAGCATGAAAATGTCAATGAATCTTGTTTTTAATTAAAATCCAACATGTTTATTGACTGGACATTTTTGTGTTCATTCATTGGTAAAGAACTTTTCATTCACTTGGCTTAAGCGTTCATTCACTGGTTAGTCTACCCTAGATCAGTATTAAGTTTTTTAGAGAAATTATAAGTATCAGATTTAAAATTTGCAATTTGATTTTTTTTTGAAATTGTATACATTTTAATACATTTAAGAAGTAATATTAAATAATATTTTTGTTTTAAATTGTGTTGAGTGGCATGGTTTCCTGAGCCTCAATAATTGTCGATTGTCGCAAAGTTTTAAGAAGTAAAACTTTAAATTATTTTTCAAAAACTTATAAAACTAGGCAAGTAGTTTATTATAAAATTAAAGTACAATACTTAATTTTTTTAGCTGTAAACTATTTGATTTATTCAGGTATCTGTTATTAGTCATAATACCTCCCCCCCCCCCCTCCAAGGATCGATGTTAAGACATATTTTTGTTGTTGAAAAATCATAAAATTCAATTGATTGGTATAGTTAAATTTCTAGTTACCACAGACAATTTTTTAACTCTCAAAAACAACCAAATTTATAATTAAAAATGTGCATTTTTTTTCTTCTAGCGCGTATGTAAGCTTATTTTTTTTTTAATAATTTGAATTACACTGCCATGGGCGGTAAACTGCAGTATCTAGGCTAATGGTTTGGACCATTGTTGCAAGCACTTGATAACTCTGACCCATGAAAAAGTGTACTAAAAAACAGATTATTTCACAGTTAAAATGGTCCAATTCAAAGTTGTGGTTGCTGCAATTTACTCGCCCATGGCAGTAATACAACGTAGCTTTATGCAAGTTTTATTTTTAAATCTTTTAATTCACAGAAACTTAATTTTATTTCCTTCATTTCAAAAGTCGTTAGCACTTTCTTACAATAAAAAACGGCTGTTATATCGGGGAGAGGTATAAAGTAAACAAATCTTACTTTTTCCCTGTTTGTATATGTGTGGGTGAGGTACTAAGAGAATGCGTTTACTGGAAGCCGGAAGAGACCCGTTCAGGGTTGTTAGATTAACTAAATGCAGCCATTTTGGCTAATATTTGAACCGCACTGCTGATTAAAATGTTTAAAAAGTAGCCAAAATTGTTCTTACTAATGATTTGGTTAGGTTTGAAAATCTTCAAGTTGTTATTTATTCGTTCAGTCTTGAATATTTGTTAAACAATTTGTTAATTTTTCGCTTTTAAATTTGTTTATTTGTACTTTTAACCTTGTGGGAAAGGACGCAATTGAAGATATTATTTTGTAATTTTGGCTTCTTTTGAGCATCAGTTTGGCTATTTTTTTTTAGAAATTTCATCTGGTGATCCTGGTAGTAGCTCTAATCAATGTAACACTGTTTTGACTAGAGGAAGCATTTATTAGCGTCTTTCTGGTTCATTGCTCTTTGTGTGATAGTTCGTTCCAAGATTCTTCTGCACTCGTATGGCATTATTTTAATATATCGGATCGGACTTGGAGAAACGTATGATACGACTTTAAAAATACTTTTAATGCTTTAATTCATTACCAATAATTTATATAATCTACAAAAATTAAAAACATTATTGTTTTAAATTTATCTTTTTTAATATAAAAAACTTTTATTTTTAATAAAACTTTAAAATCCAATTGAAAATAGAATATTTTGAATATCTTAAGTTTGTCCTGAATTTCATTGATACTTTCCTAAAGTCTTTCTCATATAAAGCAACTTCTGTAAAAAGGACAGGTTAAATAACTGTTCTTTTTAAAAGAACAGGAGCAGAGAGCAACTGTTCTTCAAAAAGAGCATAAATATAACATTTCTAGTACGTACTCCCAGAATTTAGTAAGACTATTGGAAATATTGTTGTAACAGACATCGAAAACAAGTTACTAATACCAAAAAAGCTATACAACTTAAAAGAAATACCAATTAAAAATAACGCATAACAAATATTATGAAGAAATATAACATTTTATTAAGTAAGAGATAATATTAAATTACACAATAGCAATACAATAATTTTTGCATTGCACAAAGTAATACATATACATATGTACAGAACAATAATATGTACAAATATTAATTTAAATGTAGCAAATCATTAGAATCTACAAGTCCATTGCACTAAAAAGAAACATAATAAATTATCGAAGTCATAGATAATAAATGCCGCCAATACAAAATGATATACAAGAATAAAGTATGAAAACAATCAAACATAAGGAGAATAAAGAATTTACATAAAAAGCCAGTAGTCGCTATGTAAATAATAAATTATTACCTACTAAAGTACTTAAAAATAGTAAACTAATAACTTCAATAGATAAGGACAATGTTCAATAGATAATCCAAAGAAATGCAGCACTAGTGCTGAAATGCCAAAATCAAATTTAGCAAAGCACTTTTATCCAAGAAATCTTCCATGTGAATCAAAACATCGTAATTTAACAAAATGTTTTTCTCTATGACGCCTTGAATTTCCTTACAGACATAAACGGTGCTTTCAGCCAATTTCTCCCTCAACAAGGTCCTACTGAGTTTGTCCGATATAATCCCAGAAAAAAGGGGATATTTATTGACTTTCAGTATTTTCAAAATCATGTCGGTGTCGAAACTTCCCTTTTCATCGACATTGTTCATCTGAGATGCATAAAAGACATGCATAAATTCAAACAACACGCAGCCACCACCAACGTCTTCTTTCTGCATCATTCGCAGCTCGTGTTTGCACGCTTCCCCAAAATTCAACAGAGTATCCTGCAGAAAGTGTCCTCGAACCACACAACTCACGGCAAAGTCCATGTACTGCAGGTAACAGAACTTCACCAGCAACAAGAAAGTTTCGAATGTTTCCAAGGTTTTCTGATTGTTGTAGTTCTCGAGGGCATTCGTCAATGCCAGCGGGCACACTTTAGCGCCGCAATTCAAGAGAAGCTTGATGAGATGGAAACCATGTCGATAAGAAACCGCAATGGACAAGGGTGTTTCTCCTTCGTTATTCCTTCTATACAAGCTAGCTCCCCTCTTTAGCAACAGATTGACTACTGTCGGCCATCCTCGTTTGGCTGCCTCGTGCATCGGAGTCATGCCAAAATCATCCACTGCATCCACATCCAGTCCTCTGTCCAACAGATACTCGATGAAGCCGAGGGGAGGCTCATACGCCCCAATGATAAACTCGTGCAGAAGAGTGGCGTTCCATGGGTTTCGAATCTTCAAGTCGACTCCGCTGGAATCAAGCAGAGCTTTCATACGCTCGACATCGTCTTTATCTTTGTACTGGAAAGCAGAATAAACCGGCGTTCTCTCGTAACTGGTGTCGACGTTGAAGTCCGCACCGGCCTGAATCAGCATTTCAACTAAACCCACTTCTGCCTGGGCGTCAAGAAACACACGCAGGGTGCACAGCGGCAACTCGCTACGGGGTTGTATTCTGGCTCCAGCTTCCACCAGTTCTCTGACCACCTCCAGTCTGTCCCTTCGCATCAGAGTCATCAGCAGCGGGCTGTGCTGTTTGTAGTCTCGCAAATTTGGGTTGGCGCCGTATTCCAACAGGAGTTTAACGATGCTGGCTGGACCACGCGAAGGTCCCTTCAGGACTCGGTGGAGAGGAGCTTTTCCGCCAAGGACTTGGTTGATGGACGAAGGGTCCCGTCGGAGAAGGGTCTGGATCTGCTCGTAGGTGTAGCCGGGCTTGTCGAGAATGTCGTGGATGGATGTGACATCAGCCATACTTTTGCCGAGTAATCGAACAGGTTAATTTGACTCTGAAACGAATAAAAAAATTAAGATGGTAAATTTCTTCCAAAATGATATTTTTTCTTTTACGGTTAATTTTTAAGAATCTAGTAATTGCATGCATTATAATATTACATATAACAAAAAGAAGAAATACAGATTTTAGAACCTAAAATTTTGACCCAAAAAATGAAAATTTCCATGCTTTCCCAACCAAATACACATTTTGAAACCTAAAAATCTCCCCCGCCCCCCAAAAAATCCCAGTCTTTTCCAAGCCAAAAAAATTAACCAACTTCTTCAAGAATTTCAGACAGGCAGCCACTCAGATAAACTTCAAAATGCATAGACGTTTACGTGTTTATAAAAATAGAAAACAAAAATACTTTTTAATTTTAGTTTTCGTAAGCTTATAGACAACTGCTAAGGGTTTACTACTTACGAGGTTCAATTTAAGCTTTTCCGCCACAAATGAAAAAGAGCTAACCTGTTATAAATAACCATTTTTCTCTTTACATTTTAGTGTTATTACGATTTTCATACATTTCATGAAAATGTTTAAACTATAGTTCTAAAACATGCTAATTTCAACTTCACAGTTTAAAATACAAATTTGAAAAAACATTGCTGACTTCATGTGGACAAGCAAATACTTCTATTCGAAAAATTTCATCCATTATTAGACAAATTTGAAGCAACACGTGTTTTCGCGAAAATAGCAAAATGTATGGGTACAAATGTAATACAGAGGTTTACTAAATAAAAAGCAAAATTTAAATATCACTTAAATTATTATAAATTACTAGGTTGTTGAAGGAGATAATATAGCTGTTACTTTTAATTTAAGTTAATGTGTTCAGAGTTTGGTAGAGCGCGATGATGACAAAACTCGCTGTCACGAATATCTAACAATTTGAATACAATTAAAAAATCATAATTTAAACATTCAGGATCATCAAAAAAAAACCAGATAGTTTTATATGACTTTCTTTCTGAATAAAAAATTAATCAACAACGCTTCATTGGGATTCAGAAGTCTAGTTAAACAAAAAAAATAACAAATAAAATAAAACTCACCTAACTATGGAAGCAAACTGCCAATATTCAGAACCCTGGTCAATTAGTTATAAACGATACCTTGAAATTGTATCGACAAATTTCTTCAAATTACAGCACAAAACTTTTGTGAAACGAACCACGAAAAAACATAAACGGTCTCGAAAATTTGCAAGGAAATGAACCCAGTAGGCTGAGGGGTCTAGGGAAGAGCTGCGTGGTAGCGCCCCCTACTTACGTCATTTTCCTCCAATAAGAAGCATCCTCGATGGCAATTGCCCATTGCCGAATAAAGGGTATATAGACAGCGAAATAAGAAAACGTCGAAGAAAAAGGAAATTGCAATCAGAATGTAGTTAAAACAACAAATAATGTTTATATTATTTAAAGAATTTGGATGATTATTGTAAAGTACAGAATCATGCAAATTGTTTCTGAGTTATAAAAACTAAAAAATATAGCATTGATAGAGGTAACACACATTAAAAAACTATCAAGATCAAAAGCAACTAATCATCTAATTTCTAAAAATAATTATTTGCATAACATGAATGTTATAGAATAATAAAACTAAAAGGTCATTGAAATAGTTAACAACATTATAGATGGATAATTTGATTTGTTCACTGTCTACAATTTCATCTTTATCCTCTTCACTCCCAAAAAACATACTGCTCATTTATTCTTGATACAGATATATTTTTCAAACAGTTATATAATTAAAGGTATTTTATTTTGCAAGTAATTTCGAAAAAAATTGCGTTTGACATTTGCAGAGAAAACGGACATTTTTTTAGTGCTATGAAGAAACGAACAAGCTCTGTCAGTTTCTTTTAATTAATAGTACATTCTAATTTTTTTTATTGCAAGATGTCTTATAAATTTACCACTGGGAAAAACTTGCTTAGTTTTTTAAAAGACCTTCAAAATCTGCTTGCTCCGTCATTTTTTTTTCTATAGAATTAATGAATCATCTGATTATCGGTATTTTGGTAAAGCTTGAACATTCTATGTAGCTTATAATAGAAAAGTCAGTTTTAAGACAAAATTTAAAAAATGAGGTTGTGAAGTGAATTCTATAAAAGTCCACGTATGTGTACCTCTGGAGCGAAAAATGTTAAAACAAGGTTATCAAGTTATGGGGAGTATATTTAATGTCTGAAAAGAGGATTTAGTAACGGAAAAAAAGTTAAAAGTACTACCAGTAGCAACTACACTTTGCTACTACTCTGTGTGTAGGATTGAATTTACAACGGTGCTAGTGGATATCTGGTATTTAGTACCTTGTCAATTTCGGTAATTATGTCAGATATAGTCATTATTCGAATTTAAGGAAGCGATTCTCAGCCTATCGCTTCTAAAAGGTGACCAGACGCCCGTACAATCAGACTAAGGAGCTGACGAATGAACCATGTCGAATTGGAAGATACACTCAGCACCTCCCTCTCGCCAAAATGATTTTTGTGGAAGAGGCCGCTTTGTTCTCGGTTACAAAAGAAACACTCCTATTTACATGCTAAGAGAAGGCAGATAGGTATTTCCCATGGGCCTTAAGAGATGCATCTGTTTCGGAAATTACTTTGCCTTGTAATTGGGACAGATTAGGTGATCCCTGAGGTGTGACGAAGTGGCTTCTTTTGTAAGGAGCCTCAACTATGACAGAGGGAGGTTCCGTCGTGTGTGGTGAATTTTTCGGGGGCTTTCCGTATTGTAACTAACTACTCTAGGCAAGCCTGTCGGAATGATAGGGTATTAAGGGCTTTAGTATGCTTTTTGCGGCTGAAATGAACTTCTAGGCATTAACCTCTGAGTATGAAAAAATCACCTGAATATTAGGTTTTCCATCAACACGCATAGTTTTAAAAATATATAAATTTTACAATTTTACTAAATTTTAAAAGTTAAAGTATGGATCAGTCATTTTAATGATATGCTAAATAAATGAAAAATAAATAATATAAAAAATATAAGTTTTTACCTAAATCTTTAATTTTAATGGCCATGAAAAAAAGATGACCTCTTTAAGCAATGTACGTCCTAGAGATGTGAAAAAAAAGAACACCCTGTTTTTTTTTAACAGGTTCTTTAAAAAGAACTGAAACAGTATGTTCTTTGCTTTTGAAAAAAACTGTTCTTCTATAATTAACGATTTTTCATCAGAATTTATTTTTACGTCAAACAAAAAAAATTACATCCATCTTCTAATTCCGTTACTCGGTAAATCATTAATCATAAAGTTCCTTACAAAACGAGCAATAGCCTCTCCTCATAGTTGGTGAGTGGGTTTGGACAAAAAGACTTCTCATCTTACGTCATGAATGCCCGAAACGCTATACCCACTATTCCAGCAATAAAGCAGATTTCAAAACGATTACGATGGAGAAAAAAAGAACACTGAACAGGTGTTCTTTTTGTATGCTCTTTTATGCTTTTTCGTAGAGAGGTAGTTCTTTGCTTTTCGGAGCAGCTCTTTTGGAACGGAACAGTTCTTTTTCGCGAACTATCAAACTTGCGCAGATTGTTCTGAGCAGCTCTTTTCAGAGGTTGCTCTGGGAGACGTTCTTTTTTGCGATGAGCAGCTCTTTCGGCATTGTTTTGAATGGTTGGTGTTGAGTTCTTTAATGCGTTTAAATAGGAGGATTGGGTATTATCGTACTTGTGTTTTGGATATGTGCTTGTGATATTTTTTGTTTATTCCTTTTTTTTTTCTTGAGTTTCGAAATTTAAGTATTTAGATTAGTATTAAGTTTTTTTAGAGAAATTATAAGTATCAAATTTAAAATTTGCAATTTGATTTTTTTTTTTAAATTCTATACATTTTAATTTGAGAAGTAATATTAAATAATATATTTTAAAAATTGTGTTGAGTGGCATGGTTTCCTGAGCCTCAATAATTGTCGATTGTCGCAAAGTTTTAAGAAGTAAAACTTTAAATTATTTTTTAAAAACTTATAAAGCTAGGCAAGTAGTTTATTATAAAATTAAAGTACAATACTTAATTTTTTTAGCTGTAAACTATTTGATTTATTCAGATATTTTTTTATTAGTCATAATACCTTCCCCCCCCCCCCCTCCTCCAAGGATCGATGGTACGACATATTTTTGTTGTTGAAAAATCATAAAATTCAATAATTGGTATAGTTAAATTTCTAGTTACCACAGATAATTTTTTAACTCTCAAAAACAACCAAATTTCTAACTAAAAATGTGCATTTTTTTTCTTCTGGTGCATATGTAAGCTTATTTTTTTAATAATTATAATTACACTGCCATGGGCGGTAAACTGCTAATGGTTTGGACCATTGTTGCAAGCACTTGATAACTCTGACCTATGAAAAGTGTACTAAAAAACAGATTTCAGAGTTAAAATGGTCCAATTCAAAGTTGTGGTTGCTGCAATTTACTCGCCCATGGCAGTAATACAACGTAGCTTTATGCAAGTTTTATTTTTAAATCTTTTAATTCACAGAAACTTTTAATTTTATTTCCTTCATTTCAAAAGTCGTTAGAATGCCACTTTCTTACAGAAAAAAACGGCTGAAACCGGAAACTACTGGTAGATCGGTGAGCGGTATAAAGTAAACAAATCTTCAGGGTTCGTACGCGTCCTTGAAAAAGCGAATTTTACCCTATTAGCCTTGAGAATCTTTGAATTTTAACAGAGGCTATTTTTTTTTTTTTTTGGCTTACTTGTTCCAAAGTTTTATATCAGGACCGAACTTTTTTCAACCAAACTTCAATGCTTCGTAATATATACCAGTTTGCGGCGAAAGCGCAGGTGTCTCTAGTTATTTTTATAGTTTTAGTTCAGGACCGATTGGTCAACCGAACCTCGATGCCTCGTAATATTTTTAAGTTTGCGCCGTTATCGCAGTAAAGTCCTCTTTTTCGCGTTCTTTCTTGGTTCAAAACAAATAGATCAGTTTAAAACGTTAAGGTATTTTATTTCTTAGGACAATGTTTGGTTCACAACATCGTCATGGTCTACTACTTACACCTGTCAACGGCCTAAATTTAGGTGGGCCCTATGTTAGGATATAAATAGATAATCGAGAAATTTCGAGCCAAAATCGCGCCTTTAACAATGGGAGTCGGCTTTAAAACCAAGACCTCAAATTTTCCAGAACGTCCATGCCACCAAAAAAAAAATGTTTCCTTCATTCTCGATCTATATCGATGAAAACTAAACATACATTTTGATAAATATCTAGTTTAAATAATGGATTTTAATAATAAAGATAAAATTTGTAATTGAATTTTGAGGATGAATTAAGATTAGATTACACTATGGTGTCTCAAATATCGTCCAACGGCCAGTGCAATCCCCCATTCGAAGAGGATCATCTTCACCTGACCAAAAATATGTAGTCCAATAATGCTTCCTGATTTGCTTATTTTGCTGCCTAGTAATTTTCAAGAAATGTACCGATGACGTCGCATTGACTTATAGTGATTGACAGTTCTGTCTCTGTGTGATCAGAAGAGTGTCTCGTTACTTTAGTAGCTCCGGTTCAGGCCTAACCTGACCAACCAGCATATTTTCTTCTGATCTAGCATTCTTGAGGAGTGACCTTGTGATCACAGGAACAGCTTGAACAATATAGTTTACAGTTAATATAGTTTACTTTTGAAACATTTTAGGCATTTTTTTTAAATTTCGGCTTATATGCAATTGGGATTTGGTTGGGTTAATGATGATCAAAACTAGATCTACATTTTCTCCCCCACTGCCCAATAATACATTGAGAAATTGATTAAAATATACTTTTTTTTCAGATCAACTCCAATTATCCAAATTTCCAATTAACCTATTGTGGTTAGGTCCAAATTGCTTCGGATAATTGGAGTCCTGCTGTAATTACTAAATAAACCAACAGATAATCCTAAATTAAAAATATTATATGGTCTAGGTTAAAATCGTACTTTTTTTTTGTTTTCACGTGAGAGAACTGTATTTTGCATTTGATTTTTTCTCTCAATCGGTTTCGGCCTATGGAAAAAAAATATTCAGTCATTGGCTGATTTAATTTATTTAACAATCGGCCAAAAAGCGCTATCCGCCGAGCCCTTGTTTTTATTATAAGTCGTGTAATTGCGGATTTGTTGCGTCATAAGTGCTTATTTTTTGGTGAAATGGGTACTTAAAAAGTGCTTAATTTTTATAATAAACTTTTGCAACGCACCCTGATGCAATATTTAAGTTTATTAAAATTGTATTAGTTGGTGAGTAATAATAAGTGCTTTTTTTTGTCCCAGTACCGATTGCGTTGGTTTAGCCTTGAATTTCAGATTTTAGAGCCTTGAAAGTCCTTGATTTTTTTTCTCTCAAAAGGTGTATGAACCCTGAATCTTCTTTTTCCCCCGTTTGATTATGTGTGGGTGAGGTACTAAGAGAATGCGTTTACTGGAAGGGCTGCGTTCAGCCAACCAGTAGGGTTGTTATATTGGATAAATGCAGCCGTTTTGGCTAATATTTGAACCGCACTGCTGATTAAAAATTTTTAAAAACTAGTAGGGTTGTTATATTGGATAAATGCAGCCGTTTTGGCTAATATTTGAACCGCACTGCTGATTAAAAATTTTTAAAAAGTGGCCAAAATTGTTCTTACTAATGATTTGGTTAGGTTTGAAAATCTTCAAATTGTTATTTATTCGTTCAGTCTTGAATATTTTTAAAACAATTTGTTAATTTTTCGCTTTTAAATTTGTTTATTTGTACTTTTAACCTTGTGGGAAAGGACGCAATTGAAGATATTATTTTGTAATTTTGGCTTCTTTTGAGCACCAGTTTGGCTATTTTTTTTAGAAATTTCATCTGGTGATCCTGGTAGTAGCTCTAATCAATGTAACACTGTTTTGACTAGAGGAAGCATTTATTAGCGTCTTTCTGGTTCATTGCTTCTTTGTGTGATAGTTCGTTCCAAGATTCTTCTTCACTCGTATGGAATTATTTTAACATATCGTGCTTGGAGAAACGCATAGTACGACTTTGAAAATATTTTTAATGCTTTAATTCATTACCAATAATTTATATAATCTACAAAAATTAAAAAACAGTGTTTTAAATTTATCTATTTTTTTTTAAAAAAAAACTATTTTATTTTTAATATTAAAACTTTAAAATATGCAAATTATTATATTTCCAATTGGATTTTAAGTTTGTCTTGAATTTCATTGATACTTTCCTAAAGTCTTCCTCATATAAAGCAACTTCTGTAAAAAAACAGGTTAAAGAACTGTTCTTTTTAAAAGAACAGGAGCAGAGAGCAACTGCTCTTCAAAAAGATTATAAATATAACATTTCTAGTACGTACCCCCAGAATTTAGTAAGACTATTGGAAATATTGTTGTAACAGACATCAAAAACAAGTTACTAATACCAAAAAAGCTATACAACTTAAAAGAAGTACCAATTAAAAATAATGCATAACAAATATTATGAAGAAATATAACATTTTATTAAGTAAGAGATAATATTAAATTACACAATAGCAATACAATAATTTTTGCATTGCACAAAGTAATACATATACATATGTACAGAACAATAATGTGTACAAATATTAATTTAAATGTAGCAAATCATTAGAATCTACAAGTCCATTGCACTAAAAAGAAACATAATAAATTATCGAAGTCATAGATAATAAATGCCGCCAATACAAAATGATATACAAGAATAAAGTATGAAAACAATCAAACATAAGGAGAATAAAGAATTTACATAAAAAGCCAGTAGTCGCTATGTAAATAATAAATTATTACTTACTAAAGTACTTAAAAATAGTAAACTAATAACTTCAATAGATAAGGACAATGTTCAATAGATAATCCAAAGAAATGCAGCACTAGTGCTGAAATGCCAAAATCAAATTTAGCAAAGCACTTTTATCCAAGAAATCTTCCATGTGAATCAAAACATCGTAATTTAACAAAATGTTTTTCTCTATGACGCCTTGAATTTCCTTACAGACATAAACGGTGCTTTCAGCCAATTTCTCCCTCAACAAGGTCCTACTGAGTTTGTCCGATATAATCCCAGAAAAAAGGGGATATTTATTGACTTTCAGTATTTCAAAATCATGTCGGTGTCGAAACTTCCCTTTTCATCGACATTGTTCATCTGAGATGCATAAAAGACATGCATAAATTCAAACAACACGCAGCCACCACCAACGTCTTCTTTCTGCATCATTCGCAGCTCGTGTTTGCACGCTTCCCAAAATTCAACAGAGTATCCTGCAGAAAGTGTCCTCGAACCACACAACTCACGGCAAAGTCCATGTACTGCAGGTAACAGAACTTCACCAGCAACAAGAAAGTTTCGAATGTTTCCAAGGTTTTCTGATTGTTGTAGTTCTCGAGGGCATTCGTCAATGCCAGCGGGCACACTTTAGCGCCGCAATTCAAGAGAAGCTTGATGAGATGGAAACCATGTCGATAAGAAACCGCAATGGACAAGGGTGTTTCTCCTTCGTTATTCCTTCTATACAAGCTAGCTCCCCTCTTTAGCAACAGATTGACTACTGTCGGCCATCCTCGTTTGGCTGCCTCGTGCATCGGAGTCATGCCAAAATCATCCACTGCATCCACATCCAGTCCTCTGTCCAACAGATACTCGATGAAGTCCAGGGGAGGCTCGTGCGCCCAAGTGATACACTCGTGCAGAAGAGTGGCGTTCCATGGGTTTCGAATCTTCAAGTCGACTCCACTGGAATCAAGCAGAGCCTTCACACGCTCGACATCGTCTTTATCTTTGTACTGGAAAGCAGAATAAACCGGCGTTCTCTCGTAACTGGTGTCGATGTTGAAGTCCGCACCGGCCTGAATCAGCATCTCAACTAAGCCCACTTCTGCCTGGAAGTCAAGAAACACCCTCAGGGTACACAGCGGCAACTCGCTACGGGGTTGTATTCTAGCTCCAGCTTCCACCAGTTCTCTGACCACCTCCAGTCTGTCCCTTCGCATCACAGTCATCAGCAGCGGGCTGCGTTGTTTGTAGTCTCGCAAATTGGGGTTGGCGCCGTATTCCAATAGGAGTTTGACGATGCTGGCTGGACCACGCGAAGGTCCCTTCAGGACTCGGTGGAGAGGAGCTTTTCCGCCAAGGACTTGGTTGATGGACGAAGGGTCCCGTCGGAGAAGGGTCTGGATCTGCTCGTAGGTGTAGCCGGGCTTGTCGAGAATGTCGTGGATGGATGTGAAGTCAGCCATACTTTTGCCGAGTAATCAAACAGGTTAATTTGACTCTGAAACGAATAAAAAAATTAAGATGTTAAATTTCTTCCAAATTAATTGTATAAAAAAAAGTAATTCTCATAATAACTAGTCGTGTAACACAAATGATCGTAGGTGGCCTGTAGGAGTTAATTCAACAAAATGATATTTTTTCTTTTACGGTTAATTTTTAAGAATCTAGTAATTGCATGCATTATAATATTACATATAACAAAAAGAAGAAATACAGATTTTAGAATCTAAAATTTTGACCCAAAAAATGAAAATTTCCATGCTTTCCCAACCAAATACACATTTTGAAACCTAAAAATCTCCCCCGCCCCCAAAAAAATTCCATTCTTTTTCCAAGCCAAAAAAATTAACCGACTTCTCCAAGAATTTCAGACAGGCAGCCACTCGGATAAACTTTAAAATGCATAGACGTTTACGTGTTTATAAAAATAGAAAACAAAAATACTTTTTAATTTTAGTTTTCGTAAGCTTATAGACAACTGCTAAGGGTTTACTACTTACGAGGTTCAATTTAAGCTTTTCCGCCACAAATGAAAAAGAGCTAACCTGTTATAAATAACCATTTTTCTCTTTACATTTTAGTGTTATTACGATTTTCATACATTTCATAAAAATGTTTAAACTATAATTCTAAAACATGCTAATTTCAACTCCACAGTTTAAAATACAAATTTGAAAAAAAAAGCTGACTTCAAGTGGACAAGCAAATACTTCTATTCGAAAAATTTCAGCCATTATTAGACAAATTTGAAGCAACACGTGTTTTCGCGAAAATAGCAAAATGTATGGGTACAAATGTAATACAGAGGTTTACTAAATAAAAAGCAAAATTTAAATATCACTTAAATTATTATAAATTACTAGGTAGTTGAAGGAGATAATATAGCTGTTACTTTTAATTTAAGTTAATGTGTTCAGAGTTTGGTAGAGCGCGATGATGACAAAACTCGCTGTCACGAATATCTAACAATTTGAATACAATTAAAAAATTCATAAACATTAAGGATCATAAAAAAAAACCCAGATAGTTTTATATGACTTTCTTTCTGAATAAAAAAATTAATCAACACACAACGCTTCATTGGGATTCAGAAGTCTAGTTAAACAAAAAAAAAATAATAAATAAAATAAAACTCACCTAACTATGGAAAGAAACTGCCTATATTCAGAACCCTGGTCAATTAGTTATAAACGATACCTTGAAATTGTATCGACAAATTTCTTCAAATTACAGCACAAAACTTTTGTGAAGCGAACCACGAAAAAACATAAACGGTCTCGAAAATTTGCAAGCAAATGAACCCAGTAGGCTGAGGGGTCTAGGGAACAGCTGCGTGGTAGCGCCCCCTACTTACGTCATTTTCCTCCAATAGGAAGCATTCTCGATGGCCATTGACGAATAAAGGGTATGTAGACAGCGAAATAAGAAAACGTCGAAGAAAAAGGAAATTGCAATCAGAATGTAGTTAAAACAACAAATAATGTTTATATTATTTAAAGAATTTGGATGATTATTTTAAAGTACAGAATCATGCAAATTGTTTCTGAGTTATAAAACTAAAAAATATAGCATTGATAGAGGTAACACACATTAAAAAACTATCAAGATCAAAAGCAACTAATCATCTAATTTCTAAAAATAATTATTTGCATAACATGAATGTTATAGAATAATAAAACTAAAAGGTCATTGAAATAGTTAACAACATTATAGATGGATAATTTGATTTGTTCACTGTCTACAATTTCATCTTTATCATCTTCACTCCCAAAAAACATACTGCTCATTTATTCTTGATACAGATATATTTTTCAAACAGTTATATAATTAAAGGTATTTTATTTTGCAAGTAATTTCGAAAAAAATTGCGTTTGACATTTGCAGAGAAACGGACATTTTTTTAGTGCTATGAAGAAACGAACAAGCTCTGTCAGTTTCTTTTAATTAATAGTACATTCTAATTTTTTTAATGCAAGGTGTCTTATAAATTTACCACTGGGAAAAACTTGCTTAGTTTTTTAAAAGACCTTCAAAATCTGCTTGCTCCGTCATTTTTTTCTATAGAATTAATGAATCATCTGATTATCGGTATTTTGGTAAAGCTGAACATTCTATGTAGCTTATAATAGAAAAGTCAGTTTTAAGACAAAATTTAAAAAATGAGGTTGTGAAGTGAATTCTATAAAAGTCCACGTATGTGTACCTCTGGAGCGAAAAATGTTAAAACAAGGTTATCAAGTTATGGGAGTATATTTAATGTCTGAAAAGAGGATTTAGTAACGGAAAAAAAGTTAAAGTACTACCAGTAGCAACTACACTTTGCTACTACTCTGTGTGTAGGATTGAATTTACAACGGTGCTAGTGGATATCTGGTATTTAGTACCTTGTCAATTTCGGTAATTATGTCAGATATAGTCATTATTCGAATTTAAGGAAGCGATTCTCAGCCTATCGCTTCTAAAAGGTGACCAGACGCCCGTACAATCAGACTAAGGAGCTGACGAATGAACCATGTCGAATTGGAAGATACACTCAGCACCTCCCTCTCGCCAAAATGATTTTTGTGGAAGAGGCCGCTTTGTTCTCGGTTACAAAAGAAACACTCCTATTTACATGCTAAGAGAAGGCAGATAGGTATTTCCCATGGGCTTAAGAGATGCATCTGTTTCGGAAATTACTTTGCCTTGTAATTGGGACAGATTAGGTGATCCCTGAGGTGTGACGAAGTGGCTTCTTTTGTAAGGAGCCTCAACTATGACAGAGGGAGGTTCCGTCTTGTGTGGTGAATTTTTCGGGGGCTTTCCGTATTGTAACTAACTACTCTAGGCAAGCCCAGGGCCGTAACTTATAGGGGGAGAGCCTCCCCCCCAATAATTTTACAAAGGGCGCCGTTAGGCGCCCAAAAAGGCGCCCTCTTTAACTTTTTTAACAATTCACTTTTTAAACAATTATTTAACAATAATACGTAATTTTATCATCATTTTATTTTCTTATTCCCCTCAATTTTTTAGAGTGCTATTTTAGCTTAAAATGGCACCATATGAATGGCGCCCTCCCTAAGATTTTATAATAAACAACAGAATCTTAAACTGGTATGAAGAACATACTGGTATTTTTTAAAAATAACGAAATCTTTCACTCGAATTATTCTCCCCCCCCCCCCCCCCACTATGAGATCCAAACACTTATACTAGTTAAAAACGATTTTCGAAAGACAATATTGAATTAAAAAATATATATATGTTGGTATTTTCCTAAGTATGAAACTACCTAACAGTTTGCCCTCTTTGCTCTGTTGACAGGCTTGCAAGCTTCGATTTAGGCTGTAAAAATGGGTAGTTTAATTATCAGTTTGCACTATCTTTTTCTGCCCCCGAATGTAACTGGATGTTGGACCAGCTGGACTAAAAGACCCAAAGACAGTCTAGACATAGCTACGTATTTAGGATTTTTTGTTCTGTGTAGGGCCGTGGGGGACAATCCGTTATCTTGAAGTCGATAACCCTAAACAAGACAGTATCAAAGGGACGAAAATGATTTTCAACGAAAGCATGCTGTTGGTGGACATGGCAATAAAAAGTGGTGGGCGATCACACGATTTCCACGGGGGACAGAAAAGGGGCTGTAAGTTGGGAGCCTTATTGTTGTGTACAACTGTCTGCTCTTCTTTCAGTCAGTAGCCAAAGACCACCTACGGAGGTCGGTCGCGTGATCTCAAGTAAATCTTTTTTATTTAATTGTGCTTATTAACGTATTTACGTGTTGTTTAAGAGAGAAAGCTAATCTTATCCACTTTTTTTCATGCTTTTCTAATGCTTAAATTTTCGAAACCTTCTGCACTTAATAATAAGTTCACAATAAAAGTTAAATAAGTTTAAATTAATTAACCTTTTAAAATAAGTTTTATTTTTTGTTGAAATAAAAATAGGGTAAGAAATTACTATTTATTCATTTTATTATGTGATTATATAAGTTACCAAAGCTACTTTTCGATAATTTCGTGAAGCAATAATGTTTATTTTGCACGATTGTATAGATATTCGTATTGTTATAATTGAAAATTGTATAAAGGATCAATTAATTTGGAAAATCTCACTCGTTTCTATCGAATACTCTATTAACACTATCCGGGGGGGGGTAATATATTATTATAATTAGTAGGGGGTATAATAATTATTTAATTATTAATAAAAATGGTTTAATTAGTAATTAATTAAAAAAAATTATTTTGATTAGAAAGTTAAATTAATTCATAGGTACTAATTAATGTAATTAGCCATTAATAATGATTCATAACTCACGAGGCTCCAAAAAATTTAAGAGGGCGCCAAAACGGGGTCCTCCCCCCCCAATAAAATGTCCAAGTTACGGCCCTGGGCAAGCCTGTCGGAATGATAGGGTATTAAGGGCTTTAGTATGCTTTTTGCGGCTGAAATGAACTTCTAGGCATTAACCTCTGAGTATAAACCAATCACCTGAATGTTAGGTTTTCCAGCAACACGCATAGTTTTAAAAATATATAAATTTTACTAAATTTTAAATGTTAAAGTATGGATCAGTCATTTTAATGATATGCTAAATAAATGAAAAATAAATAATATAAAAAAGATAAGTTTTTTTTAAGATAATATAAAAAAGTTAAGTCCTAAATCTTTAAGTTTAATGGTCATGTATCAAATTTAAAATTTGCAATTTTATTTTTTTGTGAAATTGTATACATTTTAATACATTTGAGAAGTAATATTAAATAATATATTTTTTTAAATTGTGTTGAGTGGCATGGTTTCCTGAGCCTCAATAATTGTCGATTGTCGCAAAGTTTTAAGAAGTAAAACTTTAAATTATTTTTTAAAAACTTATAAAGCTAGGCAAGTAGTTTATTATAAAATTAAAGTACAATACTTAATTTATTAGCTGTAAACTATTTGATTTATTCAGATATTTGTTATTAGTCATAATACCCCCCCCCCCCCCCCCTCCAAGGATCGATGGTACGACATATTTTTGTTGTTGAAAAATCATAAAATTCAATTAATTGGTATAGTTAAATTTCTAGTTACCACTAATAACAAGGTATGATAATTTTTAACTCTCAAAAACAACCAAATTTCTAACTAAAAATGTGCATTTTTTTTCTTCTGGCGCATATGTAAGCTTATTTTTTTTTTAATAACTTGAATTACACTGCCATGGGCGGTAAACTGCAGTATCTAGGCTAATGGTTTGGACCATTGTTGCAAGCACTTGATAACTCTGACCTATGAAAAAGTGTACTAAAAAACGGATTATTTCAGAGTTAAAACGGTCCAATTCAAAGTTGTGGTTGCTGCAATTTACGCTTCCATGGCAGTAATACAACGTAGCTTTATGCAAGTTTTATTTTTAAATCTTTTAATTCACAAACTTTTTATTTTATTTCCTTCATTTCAAATGTCGTTAGAATGCCACTTTCTTACAGAAAAAAACGGCTGAAACCTAACTTTGAAAATATTTTAAATGCTTTAATTCAGTACCAATAATTTATATTATCTGCAAAAATTAAAATTAATCATGTTCAGCCATTGTCACTTTGCTTCAAATAATACTCTGCAAACTGGGCTGTCAACTGAAGAGAAGTTGTGCATACCATATACAGGGTGAAGCAAATAAAAGTGGCCCCAACGTGGAGATAAGAATACGACAGAAATGTTGCCAAGTCAAAAACCAATACAAAAGCAGGTTTGCTAACATGAAGCCATTGATCGCTTCAATATTAAGCCCAAACAAACGCTTGGCGACTTATTTGCCGGCAACTAAGCTATAGTTTGAAAAGCTAGTTGAATGAAATATACACAGGGTTTGTAGAGCTGATCAAAAAAAGTTCCCTCTGGTGATTATTTCGGTTGTTATTTATCGTAGAGAATCGGTCCTTTTTGTTTTTGTTAATACAAAACTTGATTGCAAGACCCATAATCTGGTTTTCAGACCCGTTTCGGAATGTTTTTGAACTTGTTGACAGCAGATCCTGGCTGACGCCATTTCGTAACTATTTGTTGCATAGCACTCTTTTTAGGCCATTTTACACATTTAAATTCTTCAACAAACAACTGGTCAAATTTTTTCCATGAATTCGTTTTAATAAAATTTTCTACAATGAACACTCTCTGCTGTACTATGAGTTTCATCTTCACCTGTGAATTGATCAACTTACACTCACACAGTCGCAACTCACACTGACGCACTACGATCTGAACTGGCCAATAGTCCATGAGTAGCTCTAATGTGATGCTAATCCAATCCAACCAATGCAAAAACAGGTCTGTCAAGTGAAACCATTGCACGCTTGAATAATCTTTTATTTCCACTTGAAAGCTTTCAGGCGACTTCAAGAGTTTTTTCGCCAAGCATTTCAACGTATTCCTATCTCTAGACCGGGGCTCGGTTGCGTTGGGTGCCTACTCAGGTGTCGGCTCGTCACTTGACTGTGGTTCTGAAATACGACGTCCGCCACCAATAGCCCTCGTGTAGCTCTAGTGCAACGATAATTCAAACTAAAACTAAAAACTAGACCGGGGCCACTTTTCTTTGCCTCACCCTGTAGGACCAAATAAACAATGATTTTCGAAGCAATGGGATTAAATATTTGTTTGATGACGGACAATACTGACAACTATCATGACTGTGATAATGTCACATGTCTCTTTCTCATGATCAACAATACATTAAAAGGTTCAGCTATATAGGTGTTTATAACCAGTTTTAGTTGTTTTATGTTTAGAGTTAATGTATATTGTAAGTATTTTAATATGCTTAAGTAAACATGTTTGTTTCAGTCGAGAAGCACAAAAGTGTTATTGTCTAGCTGACTCGTGCAGTGGATTCATTGGAGTTTCTAATGAAATATCAGTAGATGTTTCAAGCAAAACTGTTAACAAGCGTAAAAAAGCAGGACTGGAAGAAAAGAAAAAAGAAAGTTCAGAAGATTTGATAGTAAGTGAGGATTTTTATTAGTTTCAGTAAAAAATAGCTTCACTTTTAAATTTCCTCTTTTTTAAATTAAGGCCAATCCCATACCTGTTTATGAATCTTTTTGCAGCTTATTTTGCTTTTTGATTTTTTTTAGGTTTCACAATTTTTCAAAGGTTTCACAATTTGGGTGAATTAATTGTCCAATAGTTCGGTTTCAATAAAAGGAATTGTAGTAAATAGTTCATTTTTAAGCTATAAAGATTAATAATAGATAGAAGTGTGTATTTCCACAAAATACCTATTATTAGTTTTAATGAAGCCCTTATTGTTTATAGTTCATTATGGAAAAAAAAGTTGTCTCATTTCCAACTTATAATTTCATCACTGAAAAATTGAAAGGTTTTCCCCTCTAAATGTAGTCCTTGAATTGCTCAAAATGAATAACTGACACAAGTAGTTTTTTTAAATGTACAAAAATGATCAATTGTTACACCACTGTATAGAGGCTGGGAGCCCAGACGGTTAAGGCAATCGACTTGCATGCGGAAGGTCCCAGGTTCGGGTCTGGGCATCACCAAAATAACTGTTTGCCTATAAACCCTGTGCAGCCAAAAATGTCTGACAAATAATTACTCCGTGTGGAGGGAGTGCACGTTAAATATCCTCCAAGGTCCCGAAGCTGCATGCGATGTCGTCCTTAAAAGTTGCGTTGGGTGCCTACTCGGGTGTCAGTGCACGGCGCCAATGAATCGCATTTTGTTCTTTTGGAATTCAAAGTCTTTTTTTTTCATTATGAAACATCCCCTTTCATTATGAAACAAATAAAAAATTTCTCCCTTCGTTCAATAAATATATAATATATATTCAATAAATACGGTAAATAAATGTCAAACTTGGCCACTTCTTGCATTGTTTGGCGAATAAAATAAAATTTATGTAGTGAAAACACAGTTTTTTAAAAAAAATTATTGAAGGCATTGTGGGTATCTTATAAATGTAGATTTATAGCTGAAAATTAAAGTAAAAAGTATCATTTTAAGCTATATATTATAACATTAAGGTCTGTGGGCAATTCAAAAGGGACCAAACGCTTATGGCTTTTTAGAATTAAGGGAATAACGTAAGTAATATACGTAAAAGTAAACACTTTTAAGAATGGTTCTGAACCATTCTTAAAAGTGTTTCGTTTAGAAAGCCACGATAAATATTATAATGTAGGATTTTGCAAAGTTAAGTCCAGAAATAAATGTACTGGAATTTAACTGCATTTTTTCGCAATTTTACGTTGATTTTTCGCAGGAAAAAAATCGCATGATTTTTTACGCGGATATTCCTCTCCCCCCCCCCCCCTTTATGGACTCCCCCTTAAATTAACTTTGCACTAAGAACAAGCTGTAAAAAAGAAGTCAGAATAATTTTAAATAATCTTACATGATAACAATAATCTATAAATTTACATAATTCAGTTCAATTTGAAAAATTCTTTAAAAAAATATTTTAGTCAGTATTTTTTTCAATTTTAGAATAGTTTCCAGGTTATCATTTAAATAACATTGACTTAAAAAATAAATAGTGTTACCCTCCTTCTTTTGATAAACTGTTTTGATTCTTTCATAAATCAAATTTAACTATAGTGATTTGCATATTTTGTATTGCAAATAAAATCTTTATGATTTAGTTGGAAGAAGAGATAGAAAAGTTACACCAAAATGGAGGTCTTCGTAGCAAAGAGGATACATTGATTCTTGCTAGATTAATGGTGCGTGCAGAAGATACACATTCTCGTCAAAAACTACTTGAAATTATTTTGGTAAGATTTTTTTATATAGAATTTCTGTATTGTGTACTTTAGATCTATTAAAAAGTCTATGACTTATTATAAGAGTTAGAAGATAGTACATCAAAGTTTCCCAAAGATTTTATTTTAATTTGACATTATCTACTTTTTCCTCCTTTTTATAAGCAGAAAATTAATAAATTGTACAACTGTCAAAAATTTCCACAACTTAATCATATGAATTTTTTAGGGTACATCAGATACTGGTTATCTTCGATTGTTCTTGGAATATCATGGCTTGTCGTTATTATGGAGCTGGATGGTAGATTTGACTGATACAAAGTTGAAAAACAAGGTAATTTATTCACATCACTTATTATAATCAGTTCGATTTAGTGTTATATTTTTGTAATAATAAACGAAAAAGAAATAATATAAATATATAATAATAAATTTAAATGCACAACCAGAAATGACCTTCAAAAGTGCTTATTTTTGTATGGTTTTTTTGCTAACATTTGTTTTGTCTGATTGCGAAATCGGCACTAAAAACTTTAAATTGAAATTTTCTTTCAAGGGTTTTGACATACTGTTAAAAAAACACATATCAAAATTTGTTATTGGTTTAAATTTGTGCCAATTTTACTGTTATTTTTATTTCTTATTTTTGTACTAAGGCTTATAATTATTGACTATAAAAAAATTTATTTCTTTACTTTTATTCAGGTTCTTCAAGTCTTGTCATTTTTGCCAGTCTCAAACAAAGAAATGCTTCTTGAAAGCAAAGTTTATTATGTGGTGGAAAGGTGGTCCTCAAATGTACTTACTCCAGAGAATCAAGATGATGTACAGATGTCCAATGATAAGAATTTACTTAAAGAAGTTAAAAAAGTAAAATCTTCTGATACTTCCGATAGTGAAAATGATAGTTCCGCATCGCAATATTTGGAAGAAAGTTCTGTAAATAACTCTATAGTGTCTGATGTAGAAGATACTTCCATTACAAATGGTAAAGGTGATACAAGTACATCATTTCGTTCTGATGAAGAAGGCTCTGGTTGTGTAAAAAGTAAATCCAAGCAGGAAGATTTAATGAAAAAAGCTCAAACTTTGTTAGAGACATGGAACGATTTAAAGGTTAGAATTTCATTTTATTTCTATTTTGTTTTGTTTAATAATTTTTTTTCTTAAAAAAATCTTTAAAAATATTGCATTCCTTTGAAGATTTTCATGCTTTTGTTTTTTAAGACTCGACATTAAGACGTTTTAACGGAAAAAGAATTTTGAAAACCTGACAGTTAGAAAGGCAGTTCTAAGTATCCGTCTGTAAGCTAAAGGGGGGTACGGACTGACCACCAAAAAGCATAAAGCATTGGTCTACAATATGATGTTATATCTGTCAAGCAAAAAAATATTTTTCAGAATAAATAATAATATATAATAGTCTATAAGCTGAAGGGAAGGAAGGCGAAAGAGAGATTTTTTATTTAGCACTACCCACATATAGGATGGCTAAAACGAGAACAAAACCTGCGAAGGCATCCTCCGTGTCACCACCACACCAGGGCAACGCTAACTTTTTCAATTTTTCCTACTAGAAAGAAAATTAGTCAACATTGAAATTAGTTTACACTTATAATATTTCAATAAATATCGAGACTTTTTAATTTTGTAAAAACTTTAAATATTTAAAATCAGCAAATAAATATCCGTCCTTCGCCGGGGTTGGAGATCGATAGCAAGAAGGGGCGGAGATCCCTGGTATTTCAAAAAATGAAACCTCGACTTTGAGCCACAAACCACATTTATCTCCTTTGGCGGAAATTTTGCTACTTTGTTAAGCTTTGGCATATATTTGGTAAGAAAATTTTACATGTATTTTAGTAGCTAATGAGAATTTAAAAAAAAATGAAATTGCTTAGTGTATAGGGTGACACAGGGTAATTATTGGACAAAAATCAAACTTTTACCATAGCTCCCACATTTCTGTAATTTTCTAACCAGTAATTTTTTTGTCATGACTATTTGATGTATTTGTCGGGTACCATTGTTGAAATTTACTATTTCCTCTGTAGAAGTTGAAAACTACTGCCTAAAAATTACCCCTCCAATTGTGGTAATTATTGGACAGTAGTTTTCAATCTGTTCTGCACAGTATTTAGACTAGCTACAAGGGGTAAATTGTGTGAGATAGTGTGTACTATAGTACTGTGTATTTGATAATTATTTTACCCCACATGGCTTTTGTAAAAAATGTATAACAGTGAAATCTAGTAAAAATTACCAAACATATAAATTTCTTCTCTTTCCACGTTCAAACATTGCGTAGATGGTGTTTCTTAATCACACAAACTATACCAAGTAAATTTAAGCATATTGCGATGCTGCATGTCTTACCCCATAACATTTCCAACAATTTCCCTGCTTTGTCCAATAATTACCCCGTAACTGAACATGCAACATAAGGTTACTATTCATCCTACAATGATGTTTTTTCAGCACAAACCACCTTCATAAACATATCAAAGACTGAGCATTCCAAAATTTAAGATCATATAAAATTAAATTATACACAATTTAGCATTGATTGAACAAAAGTTTAAACCATTGTTTTTCAAGCGCTTTGGGTTATTAATGTATATTTTGAGAAAAAGTACTTATCTAATCCCAATAATTAATCGGAGCATTGCTGGATATGCAATTAACAAATTGTGGTAGGTTAGACGCAATAAATTATGATGCATTATGGTTTTTGGGCCCTGTCCAATAATTTTTCTGAATTTGCGTGTCCAATAATTACCTCGAGTCACCCTGCATTATTTTGTCTAATTGCTGTTAAAATATAAAGTATTAATAAACTTAAATTTGTAAAATAATATTAAATAATTATATAAAGTATTTTCCATTCTAAGTACTTATTTCCATCAATTAAATTTAGTTTTGATCTTTATTTGATTTGAACTTTGCTGTACCTAACTATCAGCACACGTACTTTTTTTACATCTCAAGGAACATTAAAAAACAGATTTTCTTTTGTGTTTCTTGTGGTGTCTTTTCAACAAGGAAATATGCAAGATTTGTATGTTCTAATACTTTCCTGGCCATTCATGACTTTAAGATTTAAAGGCGTTAAAAAAAAGCACCAGGATGAGTGGAATTCGCAAAACATAGTGTCCGCCAATCTCTGACTGACCCACTATGTCCAGTGATGTGACGTCGTGAGGAGAAGCCACAGGCTATGTTTTCAAGGGGTGGAGCTAAACGACGAATTTCAAAATTAATTAAAAACAAACAATTCGTCAGATTGAGGTAAAATTAGTGTTGATGGTTTTCTAATCACATGAAGATTCATTAAAAAATATGATGCTTATTAGTAAATAAATTACTCATAATTGATGAAATATAACTTTTAGTTATTTAAGTATATTTTTACTATTTGAAAATTTTTAATTTTTTCACTTTCTTTGTGTTTAGGAAGATTTTAAAATACCTCGTCAAAAACAAGAAAAACAACATATCCAAGTATATTCCAGATATAATAGGAACAGGAGACATGATGTCTGCAAACTATGTTATAATCGAGGCCTTTCGTCATGTAAACACAATCACGATACTCGATTTTCAAAAGACAAAAAGAAAGGTAAAGTTTACTATTTTATATTACCTACTTTTTATAATTGTTAAATGCAAGTTTAAACCAATTGTATCCATTACACTGTTGTAAAGTTCTATGTCAAAAAATTATTTTTGAGTTTCGTTACGTCCCCTGCCATATTGTGACTGTGGGTCTAAAAGAGTGACTGCCAAAAAATAGATTTAAACTTACTAACAAACAGATCATTAGAGTTTAATATTTATTTTAAAGGTGGATTATTTGGTGAGTGAAATACAATTTAAGTGTGATAAATTATGACCAGAAGGCATATTATAATACAAACCAAACATCGGAATTTTCGGATGTTGCAAAATTTGTGTTAGAAACAACACTATAATTAATAATGATTATGATTAGTTTAATGAACTCTTCCAATTACCTAATTCTAGCTTCCAACCAAAAGATCTTTAACACAGCTAATATTTCCTCATACTTTTCAGAATCAATTCAGATCTCATAATTTGTTGTAATTTTTCAAATATCCATCCATTTACTTTGTAGTTCATCTACACTGTCTCAATTTAACAAGTTGTGAAATTAAGTGGATAAGTCTTTTGAGTGGTAACAGCTCTTTAAAAACACAGCCATTTTTTTTAATTTGCAAAGCTCTTGAGCTGTCTGTTAATATGAATAAAATTTTGAATAAATTTTAGCATAATCTTTATTTTTTTAGCATCCACCTAATTTTATTTTTAAAAAAAAACATTCACATTCATTTTTTAATTTGATGTTTTGTTTGCCTAGATAATTATCATAGCCGGAACTTCAAAAGTTTATACAGAGGAGAAGGAAAACTCCGAAAGTATGTGTTTTAATGCTTCTTAAAATTTCATTGCTTCTTTAATTTTTCATTGTAAAGTTTTAATAGATTAACATTTTTGTTTCGTTAACATTTTTTGAACTCTTTAAGATTAGTGTAAAGGAATTCTATATTCATTTTTATCCTGTCGTCAGACCTATAGAGCTATTTTTAATAATAGTATTCAATATGTTTAGTAATCACTATAAGTGTAACCAATTTAAGGTGGAGGAAAAAATAATTTTTCATACTTAAAAAAAGGAAAGAAATGCAGGATGAGTCTACTAACCTTTTCCTCAGTGTAAAAAAATAAATGCATTGAAAAATGCTCTTGTTGAAAAAAACGAACAAATCTCTGAACATATTTGCTTCAGGATAAATTTTTAACTGATATATAATTCTTTCTAAAGAAAATCATGACGTAGTTCACTGAGGATTAGCCGTTACATTGAATATTTTTGTTGTTGGTTTACTAAACTTTTATGTAGGGATAGACTGATGTATCGACTTGGCCAATAAGATTTAAAAAATGTGTACCCAAACAAATTTCTGTTTGCTCTCAAATCAGATTGTAACTGAGTTTTTGATGGGACGTGTTATGATGACGCATTGCAATATTTGCCGGTTCTTAGCATAACAAAAGTAATGTCCATTAATTTTAGATATAGTTTTAGTTCAAGACGGATTGTTGAACCAAAACACTGTATAACATAACATAACAAAAAAGTGCGCCCAATAAGGGAAGAGTGTAGGCTATGTTGCCCATTACTCTATGCGCATAGGATGACAGAAATATGTTAGTGGTTCATTTACTCAACAAAATAGGCGGGGGAAGTTAATGATGATAAGGAGGGTATCATAGCAAAATTGCATGCCACCCTCCTCTATATGATATAACGGTGTAGGCTGCTATCCGTTTCATTACTCTGTAGTTCCACTGGGCAGGTCACCATCCTTCTGCCACAGTGGACGTCGTAAATTAGGGGTCCGTCTTAGTCGGAGAGAGAATCCTGGAAGGTAAAATAAAACAATATTCAAATGAAAATTGTAAAGTGGTCAATGTAACACAAAGTTAGAAAAAGGACTCTGTGAGGTCTAAATCTCACAGAGGGCTATAGACACAATATATCAATCCTGCGTATTAAGAGACAAGATGTCTTGTGTAGTTTAAGTACCCTATAAGACCAGAAAGACCTTTATAAGAAAGGACTAGATCAAAGCTTATAATGGGTAACCCAAGAAAATGTATGGGGGTTTCATCCTCCTCTCTACAAACAGGACAGATGGGAGAGTCAACGTATCCACAGGTGTTAAGGGGGAATGGGCGCGCTGGACCGCGGGTCTTCAAACTCAAGTGCCTCAGTGTTAATCCATTGGCGGAAAAACTATTTTCTCTGCCACATTTCTCCGGCTGTATTGAATATTTTTACAAACGTTTTTTTTAAATAATAAATGTAGATAACTTACAGGTCTCTATCTTCCCACTTTTTGAAATTGCTTCGAATTGTAAAATTATTTATTGAAAATTATAAAAAATATTTGAACCAATTTCCAAAAGTGGGAAGGTCGGGACCTGTAAGTCAGCTACATTTATCACATAAGAAAATCCGCTTGTAAAAATATTCAATACAGCCGGAGAAATGCGGCAGAGAAATTTTTTTTTTCTCCATAGGATTAACACTGATGCACTTTGCTTTGGAGACCCCCGGTCCAGCGCGCCCATTCCCCCTTAAGATGTTTAGCCAAGTTGGCATGACATGTAACTACCTGTATTACCTGTCGTAGAATTAGTCTGTTGAGGGGAAGGACGTTGCCTTCCAAATCCATCAATTTAAGAACCATTTTGGTATGTTTACAGTCAGCGCGGCTATGCCATGTGAGACAATGTTTTTTCTTTACCCAATTCCTAACATCGTTTTTTATAGACTGATAAGACAAGGGGTAGAATGGGTCAGGACCACTAACAGCAAGCTGTGAAGCTTCCTTTGCAGTGGTATCAGCAATTCCATGAATATCGCTATGGACGGGGACCCAACTAATAGTCACGGAATTAGGGGTTAGGGCAAGTCAATTAAGTGGGAGTGTGCTCTCCAAGACACAGCGTTGGAATTTGTCTGAGTTAGACAGAGCCAAAATGTCCTTTTCAATTGCGTCAAAACCGATATTATCGAATGCTCCGACTATGTCAAGTAAAATGCTGATGGCAAACTGACCGTCAATAATTGTTTGCTCGACTCTCCAAACCAATTGGTGAAGGGCCGATTCAGTAGAAAACTCTGGCCTAAATCCATGTTAGTTGAAACAGATATTACTATTTAGTAAAGTGTCATTTTGAAAGTGCCAGAGAATCATTGCTCCAGAAGTTTAAGCTGGAATGAAGTAAGCGTGATCATTCTGAATGAGTTGGGTTTACAGTATGAGTCCTTGCCACACTTGGGCAGAAAAACTCTGCGGGCAGCTCTCCATACTTTAGGAACGTATCCTAACGTAAGGGAAGAGATGTAAATGCGGACAAGAAAATTCCCCAAAACATCCCATCCCTTTTTCAAAAGAATTGGGAAGATACCATTGTTCCCTGGTGACTTGAAAGGCAAAAAGTCATCCACGGCTGATTTTCATTTATCAAAGCTTACAATTGATTCTGCAAGCTGTAGGTCCATGGGATTATGTGCCGAATTATGTCCCACATGTGACTCATCATCACACCCTCCCAGGTGAAAGTTCAGCATAGCTTATAACGTGTCCTGTGTGTTAGAAGTGAAACTTCCGTCAGGTACGCTACGTGATAAGAGTCGGTAATGATTTCTGTTAAACAGTTAGCAAAAGGTTGATCCCTCCTTTTAAGAGTGTTAACATATTTATTGATTACTTGTTACACATTATGTCTCTTTAATAAGCTATATCATTGAAAGGATTTTAACTAGTAATTCAATCTTACAAAAAAAAAATTTTAATTAAAAATGATTATACATTATTTTTTCTGTAGAGCATTGCTACCTACTCCTGTTGTGCTATCCAAAGAAGAGCGGAGACTTCAATTTGCAAAAGAAGTTGAAGAGAATGACCAAAGAAAAGCCTTACTTCAACAGCAACAACTTATTGATCAGCAAAATATGAATTGTCCCACTGACCATTTGTTTTACAATGCAAATCCTAATTACTATTATAACCCTAATGATGGCAACTATTACAATGCTAGTTCTGGTGGTTATCAACTTCCTGTTCCTGAAACCAATACTCAGCCGTTTAATCAGTGCTTCTATAATTCTAATGAGCTTCAACCTTCTCATACTTCCTTATTAGAAAGGCCAGAAACTTTGAATAATATGAATACAGGTGCAATTCCTCCAGAAATTAATGGTTCTACTGTTTATCCATCAAATGTGCTTTATCAGTCTTCTCACCAACAGGTGCGTAATTATTTCTTTTCAACTTTCTTTTTACATCCACATGTAATAATTATGATATGGTGTCAGTTTTCCTGCTATTTTTTTCTTTCTAGAATTACTGCATATACTTGTGTATAGGCTAAGAAATTTCAGTAAAAAGTAATGCCTTAAAAACGTTGTTGCTTTCACATGGTTTATCCATGTGACCTAAAATTTTCTGCAAAATAATGCTGCTGAAAATTTGTTTCCTGAATTCTCTGTCGATATAAATGAAAACTAAACTTAAATTTTAATAAAATAAAAGTTCAATGGTAAATTTTTACCATCAAGATAAAAAAAAAATAATTTAAAGACGAACTAAGATAATATGATGCTAAATTTTTTCCAATATCGGCCAGTGGCCATTACAATCCCTTAGACGAAGTCCATCTATGATTGGTTATGTGAGTGTTCTTTAAAAATTTGGAAATAAGCCTTAAAATCCTTGAAATGTGATTGAATTTTTACCAACAATTCTGCTGGACACCCTGGTCTACCCACCTATCTTACTCACAGATAGGGTTATGTGTGAGTAACTTAATTTTTTTTTTATAATTTATTCCATCGCATTTCTCTTGGGTTGGCAAGTTACATGAAGCTGGAGGGGTTACTTCATTAATAAACTGTTTAATAATATAACCCCTAGTATTTGTTATTAAACTGTTGACTTACGAAAATGCAAGTTTAGTTATTTATGATGATCTTGGTAACTGTGACTAATTAACACATCCACTACTCGATTCTAGTCGGAATAATTAGTCTTGATCATTGAAGTTCCACAGACTACATTTAACTCAAGTAAACCTAGTAGAGTTCTTTGTAATTCCAGAAGGTACTTTATTGCAAAATCTTGATACAAACAATAACAAATGTTGACTTTTTTTATTATTAAATGACACCCTTTTAATATTCTTTCTAATAATAATTTTTAGATACCTGTGATTGGAGCTCAACCATCTCCTTACCCTATTCAGCCAGCTAATCTTTTAGCACCCTGTCAAACTAACCATGTGCCAACACCTTCTAACTTAATTGTACTTAGTTCATCACCTGCAGTTTCAGCAATTCCTGCAGTAAATCCAGATGTAAATTCTGCAAATGTTGTGATGCAGTCAAGTGTATATAATGCTGTTCCAAGCCAAACCAGTATGCCAGTTTCCCCTAATAGTCATTATGTACAATGCCAAGAACAATACTCAAGTGATCAAAATGGTGTATATTATTCCCAGCCACAATGTGCTATTCCAGAACCGGTATGTATAAAAAGTTAATACAATCTTTGCATATTAGCTTAATTGTAAACTTTCAGAGTTTCTTTGAAATTACTCTAATTACTGTTAATTCAAAATACTTTTTTTTACTTGTACATTGTTACTTCATACTTATAGTGACTGAAGTTACTTGCATGAATTTTGGCAAGCATGAAAACAGTTATACAAAATAAGTCTATTTTCTTTAACAATGCAATTCACCTGAGAATAAGATTGTTCAGTTAAGTATTATGGTGTCTTAATGGCCTGGCTTGAATTACTGAGCCTGCCTACATGGTTTTGTGTCACCCCCATATCCTCTTAAGATCTCTGCAAAATCCTACACGTATATTCTTCATCTAAACATACTTTTCTTACAAATATATACTAAAATGTTTTGTGTGATGTATGTTTTGCAAAGAATTTTTTTTAAGAATTATATTTAATAGTTACTGAGAGACATGCCTTAAGCTCTAAAATACACATTTTTTGTGCTATAAATGAAAAAAAAACACAGTATCACTTATTTGTAGTTAACAGTTCATTTTAACATTGTTTTTAATGCAAAATGCCTTTAAAATTAACTACTAAAAGAACTTTTTGAAAAGTTTAAAGTTATTTTTTTAATAGCTCTAATATCGTATAGACTTTTGTTCAACTTCATTTTTATAAGAAATAAATGATTCATACCTGTAATCAAAAGCTGAAAAACGATTTTCGGATCTTCTATCGAACCAGGTCAATTTCGAAACAAAACTAATTAACATGTTAATTCTTTGTGGGGAGGTTTTAAAAAATCTCCCCGAATGGGGACCCCAGGTTACAAGAGGATTTTCAGTAGAACGGACTTCCTCAGGTATTCACGTCTGAAGGTATCTTGCTTCTGAACAAACACCAGTTTACCTTTTGGAGACTTTCAAATACCACATTAACAACCATCTTTAAAAATATTTTCGATTACTTTTTCTAAAGTAAGTCTTATGTCATGAATTGTCTTATTATGATCCCCCAACACATGATTGAAAATAGTTTCATATTTTTGTACTGCTTTATTAGTTAAAGTCATTAAAACATGTTACTCTTATTATAATTAAGTCATAACCATTTTTATTCATATGTGATCCAATTGATACTGTCTTTGCTACCACTGTAAGAAAAAAAAGTCTGTGTCTGCAAAAACTGAATTTTGTGAAAATGAAGAAAACTTGTTTCATAAAGTGCAAAGTATAACGTACTTCATAAGTTTGACTGAACATCATGTGTGGATATTTAACTATGAATTATATGAAGTATTTTGAGTTATAATCAGCTAGATTATCCCTTTCTATGTGTATTGTTGTTGATAACTCAAAAATGCCAAAATTGCAGATTCTGTCTTTCTTGCATCAGCAGTATACTTCGTTAGTGTACTTCATCTTATCTTACTGACTAAAAATACAGATTCATGCCTCACTCAAAATAAATATTTTTTTATATTAAAATCGTTTATTACAAAATGTGAATAAATATTAATATGTATTTGAAACAAATGAAAAAGATTAATCAATCAAGTCTATAAATAAAAAAAAATAATATATAATTAGCAATCAATTTTAATTATACTAAGAATTTAATATTCCCTCCTTTTTTATTTTGTTTACAGATGTCAGCTGTCCCCAATTATTGCTATAACAATAGCAATGGTGAAATAGTTGAGAATGCAGTTGCTGTTAAACTTCCACCGGATTGGAAAACTGCCACAGATTCAGATGGCAACATTTATTATTATCATATTTTAACCAGGTAAAATAAAGAATAATTTTGATTATAAATATTCCAATTTTAATTCATTTATGTTTGATAATAATTCAATAAAATTAGACGTTTGATTTAAGAAGAAATTAGTTAAAAGGATTATAGTTGTCAGTTTTTGGTCAAAACTGACAAGTATGATCTTTTTACCAATTTCTGTTAATCAAACATCTAATTTTAATGAATCATTATCAAAAATAAATGAATTTAAATTGTAACGCTACATCAGTTTTGGTCAAAACTGATAAGTTTTAAATATATTTCTATGAAAACTTTAGGGTGAAACAGTCAATGAAAAGTTATAGAGTGTTTACATTTGAAATGAGTATCAAAATTTTTTCAATCACAATAGAATTAAAACAAATCTTTAAAATATCAGTTTACTAATTCAGCCAGCCTCTAATAGGGAGACATTAACAAAACTTTCTAGTGTTAGTGTACATTTATTTCTATGACTGCAAAAAATTTATTATAACTGGCTAAAATTTTGAGCTTTTGTTAGTGTTGAGTCTTCAATATTTAACGCTTATCTCTGTTATTTATAAAATGCAGCATAATCCATTGTTAATTTTGGTCTTGTTTAACTTATCATTTTTGAGCTCCGAGTTAGCTATCTAAGACCATCTGAATAGTTTTTACCATACCCAAAAATGAAAATATGAAAGTATTAGTTCCCGTTTAAGGTATATTTTAATGCTCTATAACTTTTGTATTGAGAGTTTTATTTGCAAAATACCGTATATACTCGTGTATAAGCCGAGAAATTTTGGACAATTTCAATGCCGTAAAAATCAGGGTCGACTTATACACGAGACATCAACTTTCCAAAAAAAAAAATCCCATGTCCTTAAAATAAAACTAAATTTCAATCAAACTTAAGGTTTAGATACTATATATTAAAAATAAGGACCCAAAAGCGGTTAAATCTTGAAGATGAAATAAGATTGGTATCTATTTGCAATATGTTTGCTTGGAAGGAAAGTACACAAGTGTCAACAAACTTAGATTTATTATAGGATAAGGAGAACACCCATTTCCGTAGCCGGCACGCTACTTATATACGATAATACTCGAGTTGAGTTGTATACAAAATAATACGTAACATGCAAATTAAGATTCACGGTTGCAGGGATACTACACTTTTTCTCCCTTTAAAATAACTTTTATAACCAAATTAAAATATCAGTCCTTATGGCTAATCACAAGTCTATCAGGAGGTCTTCTGATCCTGGTAGATCTCCTAAGTGGTGGGACCTCCACCGTAGGCTGGGATACCGGATCCGATTCCGGCATGTTTGTAGAAGGTGCGGCTGGAGTACCAGGTGCCGGGAGACTGGGCATCGTCGATTGGGACTCCACCGGCTTTAGCGGTGAGGCTGGTGACATAATTGGAGGCGATGATTCCCTGATCACCGGGAGAGGAGATGGTGGAGACTGATCCGTTGCTGGCTCAGTCCGGGAAGGTGGTTGCCAAAGGTCAGGTGGGTTGACCTCAGGTGAAGGTTCGGCTCTGGACGAAGTCACTGGTTCCTTAGGCAGTGGCAACGACCACTTCCTGAGATGATCGGCATGGCACATTCGATGCTCTTCCCCTACTTCGACTTTGTAGGTGACTGGACTAAGAACCTGCAAAACAACTCCAGGAAACCATTTAATTTTATTGTTTCTGACACTTTTGACCAGCACTTTCTCGCTTACTCCAAAATAACGTTCCGGACCCCTTCTTTGATCTTCAAAACTTTTAGAGATCAGCTGCTTTTTGGATAAATGGTCCGCTAAATTAGGAAGTAAAAATGTTAATTTAGTTCGCGGCCTTCTTTTCAAGAACACCTCGGCGGGACTCACTCCACTGGTTGCATTGGGAGTATTCCTGTAATTGAATAAAAAATTATCAACTTTATGTTGTATAGTTCTGCTTTTATTTTTCCCGAAGTCTTCCAAAACTTGCTTCAAAAGAGCTTTTTTTACGGTCTGAACAGACTTTTCAGCTGCTCCGTTTGAACAAGCATGGTAGGGAGGTATCAGTTTGTGACTTATTCTATTTTTCTTTAAGAAGTCCTGGAATTCTTCAGCCACAAATGTCCCTCCGTTGTCCGAGACTAACACTTCTGGAAGTCCGTATGCTGCAAATAGAGTTCTTAATTTATTAACAGTTAATTGAGCAGTCATTGTTCTCACGGGGAACACTTCTATCCACTTGGAATAAGTGTCTACCACACACAAAAGATAGTATCCTTCATTTGTACGAAGCAGTTGTTCGCTGGTATCCTTAGCAAAATCTATATGGATACGCTGCCAAGGATGTTTAGTAATTGGCCAAGGGCTATAGGGAACTTTTGGGGCGGAGTTTTGACAGCTCTGGCAAATTAGACACAACTTGATGTGATTTTCGATGTCGTCGTCAATTTTGTGCCACCACACATAACTGCGAGCAAGCATTTTAGTCCTCGTAATTCCATTATGACCTTCGTGTAGTAAATTAAGGATTTTTTCTTTAAGATTTGCTGGAATGATTACCCTAGTACCCCACATTAAGCATCCGTTTTCTGTGGTAATTTCATTTTGTCTTATTTTGAAGGGGGTTAGGTTATCAGGAACTTTATTGGGCCACCCGTGCATAGTATATTGCCAAACTTTTAACAAGATTACATCTTTCTTACTTTCACGGGCTATATCATCTGCTGTTAAAGGGTTGTCTGTTGTGTCGGATTCAAAAAACGCTAAGCAATTTTGAACATAGTTTATAGCCGACCAGTCATCAGACAGATCCCCCTCATTAGTTGTAAGAGGAAGCCTCGATAAAGCATCGGCGTTTGCTATGTCTGATCCCTTTTTGTAAATTATTTTATAGTCATATGCTGACAGCACGATTGCCCAACGTTGCAGCCTGGCAGTTGTTACTGCCGGAATGCCCTTTTTCTCCCCAAAAATTGTAGTTAAAGATTTATGGTCCGTGAATAGTACAAAACTTCTACCGAATAAGTATTTATGAAAAATTTTTACGCCAAAAATTATAGCAAGCGCCTCTTTTTCTACTTGTGAATATTTCTTTTCCGCGTCTGATAAAGTTTTAGAAGCATATGCTATTGGTCGTTCTTGACCACATTCTGTGGTATGCGAGATCACAGCAGCTATTCCTGTAGCTGATGCATCACAAGTTAATGTTACTGGTTTGGTAGAATCGTAATGCAATAGTAAAGATTTTGACGTTAACCAACCTTTACTTTCTTCAAATAGTTGTTTGTGCTCATCTGACCAAGACCACGGCATATTTTTCAATAAGTCGTACAATTTTGACATTTTACCAGAAAGATTTGGGAGAAATTTTCCGTAAAAATTTAAGAGACCCACATACGATTTTAACTGTTCCACATTTTGTGGTTCTGGGGCATTTTTAATTGCTTCTAGCAACTTTTCGGTCGGAGAAATTCCACGGTCGGAAATTTCATATCCTAAATAAGTTACTTTATTGGACAGAAATTTACATTTTTCGAAATTGACTTTTACACCTTTTTCTTTAAAACGTTTTAACACGAGATTCAATAACTTGATTGCTTCTTCCTTAGAACTACTAACTAACAATACATCGTCTAAATAGCAAATCGCGTTGTTTATACCTTCCAGTATTTCATCCATTGTCTGTTGAAAGGCAAAAGGTGCGGATTTTATACCATACGGTAAACGCGTATATGAAAAAAGACCCCTATGGGTGTTTATAGTCAGTAACTTTTGGGATTCTTCTTTAATCGGCAGTTGAAGGTATGCGTGAGATAAATCTAACACTGTAAACACTTTAGCTTCCGCTAGCTCTGAAAATAATTCCTCAGTAGTCGGAAGTGGGTAGTGCTCAACTTCCAATACAGGGTTTAGAGTAATTTTGTAGTCTGCACATAGTCTGACATTCCCGTTTGGTTTACGAACTACTACCAAGGGTGTTGCCCATTCGGATGTTTTCACTCGTTTAATTATTTTGTCTTCCAAAAGACGGTCTATTTCCTTATCCACTAGAGGTTTTATCGCGAACGGCACAGGACGGTGTTTACAAAATTTAGGCACTGCATCTTCTTTAACATGAAGTGCAATCTGTTTACTTTTAATAATACCTGTTCCGGGCTCAAACACATCCTGGTATTTAGATTTAAGATCTTTTAACAGTATTTCAGTACTGTTATTTTCTACTGCGAAAATAGATTGCCAATCTAACTTAATGTGTTCTAACCAATTTCTACCTAATAAAATTGGAGCTTTTTCGTTTGCTGTATTAACCACTATAAGTGGTAAAACATATTCACCGTTTTTATATTTAACTTTAACATAAATCTTCCCTTTGACTTCTAACGTTTCGCCAAGATAAGTGCTAAGCGACAACTTAGTAGGAATGACTGGAATTCGTTTTAGTTGGGGAACTTTACGGTATATTCTTTCGGGAAGCGTTGATGTACATGCACCTGTATCAATTTGTAGACTCATTTTGCGACCCTCTATTTCCATTTCACATACGAATCCTAAAGTAGACAGCTCGTCTTCAGTTACTTTATTTGACTTTTGCTTAACGCCTTTTTTACGATTGGATTCAACCGCGTACAGATGATTATCTAAATCATCTGTTGGTTGGTCGCGAGCGTATCTTGGTACGCGATATTTGTCTTCCCGCTCTACCTGATTAATTTTCAAGTTTGACCAACACGCCCTTTTTAGATGTCCAATTTTCTGACATCTTTCACATTTAAATGTTTTATACCGGCACGTATTTGGGAAATGAGAATTTGAGTTACACCGGGTACATTTAAACTTAAGTTTCGTCGGGAATTTAGTTGGTTTAGATTTAAATTTCTTTAAAGAATTAATATCGTTTGAAAACGCTGCTTGTTTTTGGAACATATTACTTTGCTTTTGGGCCTGTTCATACTTAACAGCAATTTCACATGCTTTTGTAAATGTGATATCTTCTATTATTAGTTTTTGCCGCAATTCTTCATCTAGAACGCCACTAACTAAACGATCACGTAAAGCTTCATTTAAGAAAGTTCCGAACTTGCACGTCGAAGCTAGGTGTTTTAACACAATGATATATTCTTGAACCGACTCAAATTGTTTTTGCCTCCTTGTATTAAATATGTTACGTTCCACTACCGTTAATTTCTCAGGTTTATATTGATTCAAAAATAGTTCAATAATTTGATCATAAGTTTTGCTATCAAGCTCATCAGGGGTAACTAAATCCACAAGAGTATTGATCACTTTTGAACCCAATACAGTTATTAGAACGGACAGTTTATTATTGTCTTCAATCTTGTTAACAACCATAAAGTGCTTTAGTCGCATAACGTAAGTTGCTGCGTCGTCACTTTCCGGATGAAATTCGGAAATTTTACCTGTACTAGACATGGTGGAAGGCAGAAGAAACTTCTAATGTAGGTTCAATATTCCTCGTCGCCAGTTTGCAATATGTTTGCTTGGAAGGAAAGTACACAAGTGTCAACAAACTTAGATTTATTATAGGATAAGGAGAACACCTATTTCCGTAGCCGGCACGCTACTTATATACGATAATACTCGAGTTGAGTTGTATACAAAATAATACGTAACATGCAAATTAAGATTCACGGTTGCAGGGATACTGCACTATTCACGGTATCCACCATAATGATGTTTAATTGTTAGTTCTCGACGTGATGCGTATTTTGCATGTGTAGCTCTGGCACAGGGCAGTTCAGTCAACCAGTCTTTAAGGTGTAAAGAAAACAACATCGGTCCGTGACCTTGGCAGCATAGTCTTCACGCTTCATTAAACTTAGTTTCAACTAAGATTCTCCATTCAGGGTCGGCAATGTCAAGGACACCCGGAGATGAAACCCGTTTTATTTTCATTGGGGTTGAAATTTAGCTTGCAAAATAAATAAAAATTACGATCCCGTTATGAACCGTTTTTTTTCTTCAGAAGGCTGGCCTTATTTCCTACCTCGACTTATACACGGGTTACCGATTTTTGAAGGATATTTGGTTTAAAAATGGGGGGTCGGGTTATACACAGAGTCGGGTTATACACGAGTATACGATATATATATATTACACACTTTATAAACAGATAATTTGAAAAAATTGCAAAATGTTGTGCAAATGCAAAAAATTGCCAGAACTCTTTATGCTTTAATTAGAAGTTCACTTTTTTTATGAATGCCTAAAGTTATTTATAACTTAATGCTTATGATTTATAAGAACAATATTATTATTTGTCAATCTGTAGTTTAAAAAATTATAACTACTTTGCTTTTACTTGTTAGACAAACCCAGTGGGAAGCACCTGTAGTTGAAGAAGTTGTAGAAGAAGCAGATGCTGACGCTGATGGTGATACACCCACAATTGATGAGCCAAAAGTATGCTGGTTTTTAAAATTCTCTCTCAATGTGTGAAAGGAGATAGGGTCTCTTTACACTGTCAGGATGTGTCGTTTCATATTAAGATTTTTTCTTAAAATTAGGATGGATAGGGCTAGATCGATGCATCAGGTATTGGCCGCCAACTATTTATTGCCAACTGTATTATGGGTCGCCTATTCTTTTAAAAAATTAGCCTCCCTCCTAGGCATTGGCTACCTATGTTAACTTAAAGAAAAAATTAGACCAGAATACATCATTGAAACGAACACCTTTAGTCTGAAGAAAACCCTGAGCGACCAATTGAGCCTTATAACATGCAATATTCCCCTTATTGGTGTATTTAATATTACAGACTCGCCTACACTGCCGTGAGCAGGTAAACTGCAGAAATTAGCCTAATGACTTTAACCATTGTTGTAAGCACTCAATTCCTCTAACATACAAGAAAACATACTGGGAAAGACTGATTTTTCAGTGCAAAAATAAATGGTTGGTGGGTATCAGTGCAAAAGCGGTTACTGCAGTTTACCTGCCCATGACAGTATACCCAATAGTTTTTGTGTCGGGTGGTCTTGAAACAAGCTCCCAGACATTATGGTTTAACATTACTTTGATCTCTTCAGTCATAGCTTTATGTCAAAAATCAGCTTCAGGAGTCCTCATTGCAGAATTAAAACAATTTGGGGTAAATATCTCTAGTCATGTGCCAATAAGATTTGATTGTTTGTTGTGTAAAAAAAGTGAGTAACTTTTTTTAATTTTGTTTTTTAGTTTGAAACTTCTCATTTGTATTTATGATTGAAGTTTTTTAGAAGTATACTGTCACAAAGGACGGCATCGTCCTCCTCCTTGGTACATTCAATTATAACTGCGACTAACTTATTTTGGTTTAAGTGGCGCTTTTTGATAAAAATGTGCACGTGTCGAGTCAATGGAATCAGCCAGTGTTTAATGTGAGTTTAAGGAGGGAGAATTAACAATGACCATTGATTGACAACCCAAACCACCTTTAATATCCTTTCACTTAGTTGTATGAAGCAGAGTACTGTGGTTTCAAAGATCTAAGAGTTTTTGATAACTTATATATCTATTAATCTGATAACTAATATATCTAATAATCTGATAACTAATATATCTATTAATATTAATTACTATCCAATATAACTTTAGTAATGTAAATGTATGTGATAGTTTTTTCTTGGAATGCAATCTTACAACAATTTTTACACCGATTGAGCTTCCATTTTCTTGCATTTAATAAAATATATTGGAAAAAGGGAGTTAAGGATAGTCCGCAAAGAGCAGGTAATCCTGATAACCCTCTTGGAGAGTTCGACACAGTCGTTGACATTAAAAACACGATACAAGTTACAATAAAAAGTTGTTTATTGTTCACACATAATATAATAATATGAACTATAAGGAAAATAGAAAAATTGTATATGTGAATATCGCATAAATTATAAAATAATTTGAATATGTTCAATTCATCTTTAAAACTTTCTTTGTCAAAAACCCCCTTTGAATTACAAGAGTTTTGAGCAAACAAACAATAAAACTTAGCTTAATGTGTTTATCATGGAGAAATCAGACTAGCACGTTGCCATAGCTTCCAACATTTTTCATAGCGACATAAAGTGGACTTCAAACAATTCTGTAGTTAGACACTGATCTTTCACTCACTCTGTAAATGAACCTGAAAAGCGATCGGCACGTTGAAAAGCAGTGAGCTGCCAAATCACGACACCTACTTAAGTACTCCTCTAGCCGTAAAAAAATACTATATGCAAATTACGAATTACTCCTTACTTCTATTCTAAAACAAAAACATGTCAAATTAATTCACTTCAGTTCACTCTTTTATTCACTTAACTATTTAAGAAAACAATTACATCTACCTGTATGCAACACTAAATGTAAACAACTAAAAAAAATTACTAAACTAAATGATCCAAGAGATCTACGAAACTTTAAACTTTGTTGAACTGTTGTTTAAACAAGGTTTTAAAATTGCGTACAACAAAATCCACCGTGTTTAATTGGGAGTTTGCTGTATATTGAGTTGAACTTGTGTTACTTGTAGGAAATTTAGGGAATAAATTAATTGGGGTAAAAAGTTTAGAAATCATAGATGTTTTATGTTTTTTTAGGTTTTCAGCTATTTTTCTTTAATATTTGAGTTATCCATTCTATTATTGTTTGTTGATCAAAATGGTGTTAGGATTTTATCGAAGATTACATGTTACTGCTCTAGCAACATGTTTTATGTCATTGTAATTAGCTCTAGTTAAAAAAAATCTATTAATTAAAATGATAGAAATTTCTTCAAATAGTCCTTTTAAATTCTGTTACATTTCTTAAGGGTAGGATAGGGTTAATTCGTGTGAAATAAGGCACATTTTTATGATTTTTTTACGGAACGGTTATAATCTATTTATTTAAACCGATGGTACATTAAAGTGTGACATTCAAAGAATATTGTATCCAATTTTCACGAAGAAATGTTAAAAAATACGGTGATGGCAGCAGTTTTTGTCAAGCGTCTCGGAAAAAAGTTGAATTGCGGTGCCCATCATAACTCCATGCTGGATCATCTGAAATCCAAGAATCAAAGTTATATAGTTAGATAAGGTTCTCCCCAGATAACGCTGGGAATTCAACTTCTTTCCGAGGCACTTGACCAAAATTGCTGCCATCGCTGTATTTTTTAATATTTCTTTGTGAAAATTGGACACAATATTCTTCGAATGTCACACTTTAATGTAACATTGGTTTAAATAAATAGATTTGAACCGTTTTGTAAAAAAAATCATAAAAATGTGCCTTATTTCACACGAATGAACCCTACCCTACCCTTAAACAGTCGGCATGTCACTGCCGAAGACACGGGTAACTTATCTAAATGTGTGTGAATGTGCTTCCTCACTTTGTCTAGTTTTCCCTAATTATTGTGTGTTATCCCTTTTGCTGGGTGAAAACGACCTGGGTAAGGTTTGGATGTGTGAACACGGCTTTAGACAGTGTTCGTTAACTTCTTGGTTGTGACTTGCGCCCTCTTAGATGATGTTCAAATGGTGGTGGTTAAATCCGTATTTTTTGGTTGTTTTCACGTGACATAACTAAATTTTGTATTTGATTTTTTCCATTGGCAATCGGACTATGGAATGAAAATATTAGGCCATTTAATTTTTGAAGAATCAGCAAACAATTGTCATCGACCAAAAGGCGAGCCCTAATGATGAATATTTATGAGGAAACCCTGAAACAATGTTAAAAATAAAACAATCAATTTGTTATAGGTGCCAAATTAAAATTTTATCCCAACTTCATAATGCACAAGTTTGGGCTTGGTCATGTGGAATTTTTTGCATCCTAAATATCAAAAATAAAATTTGGGGACTAATATAGCTTCCACAGTAATGGGTGCCTATTGACATGTGTATTATTACAAATTATTTTAAGTTTACCAATTTTTACCAAACAAAACAATTGTTTCAAAGTTAGATCGTTTTTTAAAATTTTGTTTATGGTTTGCCTTTTTTATGTAGTGAAGTTAAGTAATTATCTTTTTGGTTTATTTATATTTTATGTATTTTTGTTTATATTTTAGGATCATAAGCAATATGAAATTCATTGTCATAAATCCAAAAGAAAGGTAAAATCTTCTAAAACTATGGTGATAACTTCTTCCAGCTAAAAAAATCTATCCTGAATTTCTAAAAAAAAATTACTTTTAATTAAATATACCATTTGTTTCTTAACAAAATTTAGAAAAGTAATGTTTTAATATTTTAGTACAGTATATTTTAATTAATGTAATTTTCATATTGTCAGGCACTAGAGTTTATATATATATATAGGTTATATATATATAGGTATATATAGAGGTATATATATAACACCTAAACTTTTAAATAATGGTCTCTTATAAGTATTGGGTATATTGCACATTTTCTCAAAAAACTGTAAATGTTTTAATTCCTTGTTGAAGTTTTGTATAATGTAGGTACTTTTTCTGCATCAATCGGTTTCATCTTATATCCATATTTTGGACAACAATTATTTTTCTAGTTTATGAATAACTGGAAGCTTTCACTATTTTATATTTAACACAATTCTATGAATATCTTTGAATTTCACTGTTTTTTTATTACTAGAAACCTTAAAAAGCAAGTTCCAAAATTCAAATTCGGCTTGTTAGATGCAAGCTTTATTGTTTTAAGTAAAATATGCATCAAAATGTATTTTTTTAATATTTTTCCTGTTAGACGTAGATACGCCTCTATAAAAAAAATCTTAGTGGAACATGTTATGATATTAGACAATCAAAATTTCTCAATGTAGTCTATAGAAGTACATGGTTGTAAGGTACACCAAAGCATCTGAAACTAAAGCATCTCACTAATTCAAAATTATTTCATTGTGAACATAAATACACTTAATATATCAGATCTTTTAAAATGTTACATTCTAATCCTTCTCCTAAGATCCCTTCTCCTTCTCCTCTCTTTAATAATTCCTAGTTAATTTTTGCCAATCCCTGCTCTGTCTAAAGACGCACTTTGAATGTTTTCCCACGGGAACTGCTGTGTCAGCATCTTTAACTTATTTATTGTTGTTCACTCTTGGCCCTTGTATTAAAAATTAAATAAACAAGCTATAATGAGGTTCTTTAATGCTTTGGTAGGCTTTCTTGGCCCTCTTTAACAATTGAAAAGGCTTTTTTTTAAAGCTTTTAAATACTTAGATTTAACTTAATAAAATATCTTTAAATGTCCAAATCTTCCCTTTTTACACAACTAAATCAAATACTAGTACAAAAGTTTTTTCTTTATATGCATTTGCAGACTTGCATTTAAAAATAGCATAAAATATAATAATCTAGTTTCCTACAATAAACACGAATCATTTAAATTTTTTCAATCTCTAAACCAAAAACTTAACTTTTCTAAAACCTGAATCTGTCAAAAATGTTGCTTATCGGGAACAAAATAATAGGCCCCGACTAATGCTATCTTTCCTTGTGTTAGTTAACCTTAAACCAAGACTAAAATTCAGAAATTACTATGCTTGGCCAAATTAAAAGTGGCAGAAAACTAAACATGGATTTTTTTAAAAGTAAAACTTAAAAAAATGAATTTTATTCCTTGCGGTTATTTTAAACCTTAATTATGTCATTGCTTTATAATATGTCTTTTTGAGTGTAAGTCTTCAAATACAAAATTTCATATTGGGGGCATCCCTAAATTTAGTGAGGTATTTTAGTGGGGAAGAGGTTTGAGGCGTATCTCACCCAAACTGGTGAAGGGAAGAGGGGTCTCATCAAATCTCGCATAATTTTTCACATATCAAAATAGTTGAAATTGCTGGAAAATTGAGTGTTAAATTCAAGTAAAAAGTGTTTCTTGACTTAAATATGGGAAAACCTTACACAATAATATTTATTATGGCTACAGTGGTGGTCAAAATTATAAGGACAACTGAAACTTAAACAGAAAAAATTTATTTCTGAATTGAATGAAAATGTATTTGGACATAAAATACTTCTTTATGCTATAAATCATTTAAGAACAATAAAAAACTTAAAATACAAAATTTGAGTTTATAAAAATAATAAACAAAAAATACATTGTTATGAAACTAGACAAAATTATAAAGACACTTAAAATTTTCACTTCAAAACAATTAATAATTAATAAGTTCACCCTTATTTTCAATTACTTTAATTAATGTTGACATCATAGAGCTCGTTAGTTTCTTTAGGGGTTGCTCACAGGGATATTTTTCCATGCCTTTTCAATTGATGACATCAGTTCTCGTTTGTTATGGTACTGAGTGCCATTTTTTTAAACTTCATGCGCCAAAATACCCCACAATTTCTCGATTGGGTTTAAATCGGGACTTTTAGCTGGCTAATCAGTCAACAGTTTTACAGAATTAGCGTCAAACCAGCTGCGGACACATGTATTGATGCATTGTCCTACTGGAATAAATAGTAACCACTGGTTATCAACAGTGCTTCTGACAAACGATTTTCACCCAGCATATCAACATAACTATTTGAGTTCATTTCCCTTGTAGAAATACTATTTCTGTAGTTCCAGAGGCTTCGTAACCTGCCCAAACCATTACTGAGCCGCCACCTTATGAACACTTTGAAAATATTTCTTTTTCTTTGTGAAGATCATACCAAAAATACTTAAACCCATCAGGTCCACAGGTCCGTCTAGGTTAAACTTCTTTTCATCAGAAAAGACAACATCATTCCATTTGTCACCCATAGAAATGTACTTTTTAGCAAACTCCATCCTCAGTCTCTTTTGGGTTTTTGTAAGAGGGTGGCGTGACTTCAGTTTTCCGTATCGAACCTGTTTGGCATTTTGTAAAACACGGCAAACGGTTCGAGCACTGTAGTTCAAGTTCAGTTCACGCTTTATTTCCGTCGATGTATGCTTTTTGGAGCAAGCTCTACTTATAATTTGTCTTTTATCTCTCAAAGACACAGAAGATGGCCTACCTGGGTATTTTTGTTTTCCAGGATTTTTTTTTAAATTATATATTACAGCTTTGATCTATTCAATTTTAATGCTATTTCACGTCCAGTAAGTCCAGAATTTTTATAAGCGATTAATTTTCCTTTTTCAAACACCGAAATCTTCGTACCTAGTGGCATGGTTGAAGATAAGTGTAATGAAGTTTTCAAACACTCGCAAAATCTTTATAACACCATGGAAGGGCGTGTTCAAAGCAGAAACTTTGCTAGTTTTATGTAAATTTATGCTTTAGACTTACAGAAATGCAATTGTCCTTATAATTTTGTCCAATTTTGCTGTATGTTTAAATTTATAACACATTTTAAAATTATAAATTTTATGTATATTTGCAAAAAATCTTATTTAAAATGCTTAGTTTACTATTGGCTAACAGACATAAAATTTGCATAATTTAACCATGATTTGTCGAAAAGATCTAACGATTTTTCCATTGTCCTTATAATTCTGACCACTACTGTATCCAAATTGAGGAAGAGTAGAACACAAATCTTAATTAAATCCTCGCAGAAAAAGAATTTTGAGAAATATCATGTGAGATTAGGAGACGGGTGCTGTCAAATCTCACCAAGGAGTATGGGAGGGTCAAACAATGGTTAAAACAGCCTCGCACAATTTATGTATTACTGTGGAAACTTTTTTAACCAGGTCTGTTGGTACACAATCTGGCAAAAAAATTCAAGTGGTTTTTGTATCTTTAAAGTAAAAAAACTAATTGAATACTTTTAAGTAGTATGTAGTACATAGTATAATTTTCTTGGTTAATACCCAAGCTGTAGAATTGTTCACAGCCCCAAGTGTGAGGGAATTGTACTTTTTGCTTCTGTTGGCAAATGTGTGAGACTAGTTATTTTGCTAACACTTTGCTGCAAGTATTGGTTGCCATCAATAAAAGTTAAATGTGAAGCAATTAATTTTTTTAATTTTTTTTTTTTGTGAAATCAAGTATTTTAAACTTAATGTTTGCAAACTTACAAGAGTAAATACTTTGAAATTTCATGTTGGCACTTGTAATATCATTTAAATATAGCAGCATGGAATCTTGAATACTTTTTTTTGCAAATAAAATAAACTATAAAACTCAAAAAAAAATCCTACTTTTATGCAATTTTTTTAACAAAACCCTGTTGGATTTTTCAAAATGTCTCAATCATAGTCCATTATATTAATCAACCATTTTGCTACTTGGGTATTCATACATTGTTCGTGTTATATTTACTCTTTAATTAATTGACAAATCCTTTGAATTATATTGACCATCCTGATTTTCTCTTTATCAGTTTAATTTAGTAGCTTTGGAGTGATGTTAATTCAACCAAAGCAACTCTTTATTTGGCTCTGATTGCAATTTGGCTGGTTAAATAGATTATCCTTAATTTCATCAGGTGTCTTCAGACTTAATTAATGCATTGGATACACATATTTCATAACTACTATATACTTATAGTTAAAATTTTATTTTATAGCATTCAAAAAGGAAAAGTACAACAACTGCACCTGCTGATACAAGTAGCATTCCTGTAAACAATGAAATAGTAAAAAAAATTAAAGAGCTTTTTAGAACTAAAATGTCTAGCTTTGTTGTTCAATGTTTAAATCCATATCACAGGGACGACTGTCGAGTTGGAAAAATTACGACCAATGATGATTTTAAACATTTAGCTAGAAGGGTAAGGCAATTGTAAATATTTTATTTCTTTTTCTAAATTCTGGTTAAAAACTTTTTTAGTACATCATAATAGATTTATCTTTTTTTTTTCTGATTCCAGTTGCATACTTATATACTTTAATATATTATCCTTTAGCTCACCCATTTTGTAATGGCAAAGGAGCTCAAACATTGCAAGAATGTTGAAGACTTAGAGTGTAATGAAAATGTAAAGCACAAAGCTCGAGATTACATCCACAAGTATATGTCCAAATTTGGTCCAGTTTATAAAAAAGATAAGTATGATTCACCAATTGTTTGCTGAATATGCTTAAATATTTAAAGCTAACCATATATCTGCCTTTGTCATACTTTTTTGTCATTAGGACTGGGATCTTATGTGATTCTCATTATGTAAATATCAACTTCATGTGAAGGGGTTATGTTACATTGAATACAAAGTACATGTGTATAGGTTATCTCGCATTATCATCATTGTTTATATTCTTTAATTTACATTTAGTAAAATGTAATATAATTGGCAATACTGTCTTTCAATATACCAGTTTTATTATGTATGGTCATCTAAAAAAAGTCATGAATTCAATTTAAGTATTCAAGTATGGTGCATCATATTAAGTTTAGAAAACTATGCAATATTAATATGACAAATAACTTTTATAAAAGTTTTGTAAAATAATTTGTAATGAATTTTATCATGATATAGCCCTTTTGAAATTAATTCAAGAAAGCTAAAAACTTAGAATTTTAGTAAAAAATGTATATAGTACGTTTTATATGTGTATAAAAATTATATTTTAACAAAGAAAATACATTTGAAACACTTTTAATTACACAAATGAACCACTTATTATTGGCTGTATTTTGTTATAAGAATTGCAATAAGTTGTCTGGCTTCATATAATGATAAAGTGAATTAATTAACCAACTACAGTAAACTTATGTGATCATTATCTTCTAATATCATTTTTAAACCTTTTCTTTAGATGACATTATTAATTGTTTACTGAACTGTGTTTGGTGATGCTATGCACCATTAAAAACCTATTTATTTCTTAAATATACAGGAGAAAAACATTTATTTAAAACCAATTATGCACAAGATGGTAATGAACTATTACTTTTGTTTTAAGTTATTTTGTTATCTTTATATTTAATCTGTTATTAATATTTTTATTGTGTGGATGTATCACATTCACTGATCTCTACTGTTTATTAATTTATATACCAAATTTTATTAATTCATTTAGTACTTTGTTATATTAAGTTATACTAACATTCATGTGTAAAAAAGTCTGAGGAAATTGACTTTAAAAAACTATTATGCTGTTTCACCTTTCTTAACTGAAAAATACAAAGTCTCTAACACTAAAATGTGTTGATCAAAAGCCATTATATTAACATATTGTAGGTGTTCAGAACATAATGAACAAGGCTTATAAATTTTAGCCTGTATATTTGAGTTTATTTTTCAAGTTAAGATTTCTTAAAAATTAATATATATTGTTGTTTAAAATATCTTGAATTAGATATTTAAATGTATAATTTTAAATTTGATAATTCCATCAAAAATATTTATATTTTGATGTACTTCTTTTAATACTGTATGCTAGGGCTTTATCCCTACTAACAACTGAAGAGTACAAGGAAAAAAACCCTTCATTGCATAGGAATCTGTCTGCATCATGCCTTTTTGGTGACGATAGTGAGTCATCGCCTGAACTGGTGTAAGGAAACCGGTTTCACATTTCAGTGTCCTTTCTTCTCTCAAGGCAACCCTATTCCTGCGAGACAAGAGTCCCACGTTGGTACCGCAAATGAAGAACCAAAAGAGAAACCGGTTTCCTGGCGCCAATGTCCGCCAAGCAGACCAGAATACGGGAAGATTCCTAATCAATCGAAGGGTTCTTGCCCTGGACTCTTACATGTCTTCCACTTTTAAATTAAAAACTTATTGTGGACAGTTTTGATATTTGACGTAGATATTCATTTCCTAGAACAATTCATTTCATTTAAGTGTTATAAGAATTAATATTATTATTGTTGCTGTGTGTATATTTATTTCTCAAATGTTATGGGGCCAATTTGTTTTGTTTCTATTTATCCAACTATTACTTGCAGATGAAGTATTATCAATTTATTTATATTGAAGCATTATTTATGAATTAACTTTAACTTAAACACATAAAAGTTAAGTCCTTTTTTTATTTATGTTTTTTCAGCATTCATGTCAGACTATTATGTATTTTAATACTAAATTAAATGATTTTAATTTTTTTACATAAATTGATTTAGTTTTTTATTGCATTATGGATTTTTGAAGTCTTAATACATCTCAAGGGTTAAGATTTAATGTTTATTTTTTATGCAGTAAATTAAACTTTTACTGTGTAAAGATTGGAGAAGTTGAGTATAATTATGCATTTGTAAAATATTTTTACATTTTCCTTTGTTTAGTTTGCCAAGTTAATTTAAAGGGGATTTATTAAACTGAAACTCTTTAAAAATGTGTATTTCAAGTTGTGTTGAAGGATTTATTTAATGTTCGGTCTTATCAAGTAGACCACAATGCAGTTTTAAAAAAAACGTTTTTGTTACTGGTCTTTTACAAATTTCTTATAATTCAATAAAAACTACCAAATGTTTGACTTTTTATTTTATGTTTATAAAAAGAAATTCAATTGTCGTTATATACCATTTAAGTAAAAAAAAATAGTCTTTTAGAAATGTGATAAAAAAATTACTAGTCAAATTTTAACACTATGAAATATAGACTAACAAATTTTGTATTTTTATTAAAATACCAATTAAGGTAAGTTTTTGGTAAAGAAATCAGCATGAAATTTTTTGATTGGGAAGTGTGCTAACATTTTTTTTTAAGTATCTAGAAATTGATTCGGATTTTAAATATTTTTAACATGGGTTACAACAGATTTGAATCCAACATGGATTGAAAATTGAGTTACATAATAATAAGCTCCAATTAGAAATTTCATGCACATTTCCTTTATTTTAAGTGTTTTGTAGCTAGTTGCTACCATTTTTATGTATTTACATGTTCTAAGAATTGCTGTTATGGTTATTTCATTTGTTTTGAATGTGTGTATTAAGTTATTGTGTATTATGATTATCCATGTATTGTATTCTACAACTTAAAAACTACTTTACACATTAAAAGTTATGTTTTGTATTTATTTTTAAAAATAATTCTGGTGTATTTATTATAAGAGTTTAATATGTTAAGATTCTAGTAGTATGGCATAATAAGAAATTTTTTCCACAACAGTTTACTCACAATTGGACAAACTAGTGGACTTTACCATATGCATCTACCTACTCAGGTGTCGGCTCGTCACCTGATTCTGTCTTACAAAGTTTAGGTTGAGAAACTGTTTTCTAGATTCCTCATAAATTCATAAAAACATCCTTATAAGCTTGTGAAGCTGTTTTCAATGGTCATTCTTTAATGTTTTTATTTTAATAATAGTAGTATATTTTGTTGATTTAAAAAAAAACTATAATACTTAACTTGATAGTATACAGTAACAAGTTTTTCCACATGCTTCCTGTGTTTCTACTTCTTTAAGAAACATAGGATTTATATATTTTTTTCATCTATGTTTGTATTTTTATAATGTATAAGTTATACTTTATTTGAATATTGGACATGTTTTTAAACTTCAGGTGGTATTGATAAAGTCATTGGTAAAGCTTTGTACATATATCATATTCATGAAAAAATAAAAAGCACTGTCATTATTAATTTGTGTTTTTGTAATTATTTAAGTTTTTGAAATTTTAAAGCATTGCTGGGTGGAGCCGCAGATTTTTGAACTTATAAATAATTAAATTTAAAATATCACATTGTAAACTATATATGTAAGTATTTTTGCATATTTATTCGTTCACATGTGCATCAGGTATTGAATGAATATTTTTTACATTAGATAAAGAGGAACGTATCTAGCAAGTATATATTTTCAAAGCCAAGTATCTATTTAGGTTTATTCTTGTTAACCATGCCTTTTAAGCTCCAATGGTTTAAATCGGATAAAGAGGGTGGCTTTTCTGATTTCCTGTGATCATGATAGAAGAGTTCTACTAGACCTGTTCTTAGACCTATTTTGTGTATATAAGTTGAATGGGAAAAGCTACTGGTTTGTTTTCTAAAGGGTTAATGACTAATAGCTTCTCGTTTGAACCATTTCTAAAAAATGTGTGAAAATGTTTCATTGCTGCAAACTCTACCCTAAAACAAAAACATTTTACTGCCTATCTGGTACCGTTGAGTTTATTTTTATTAGTCTAGTGTTTTAAGGTTTAAAATATATAGAATTATATCACTACTATCCAGTTACTATTATATTTGTCTTTTTTTTGCTAATTTGTTAATATTACATCTAGTTGAAGCATAACATACATTAAGATTAGTTGACAATATATATATTTTTTAAATATGTTGAGTTTGAACAAAAATAATTTCAATGAATTACCAGTACTTAATTACTAATCTTCATATTCATGATAGGTAGCTTTACATTTTCTTTACAATTTCATTACTAATTACATTAAACTACAACATGAGTTGCACTCATACATAAATGTTATATTTAGTTTTTTTTGTATTTATGGCTTATTTTTTTAATAAGTCCCTGTTTTTCTTCAAAACTTTTCAATAACATTTTATGCATCACATAGTGTAACTAACCTGGTAACAAAATTGCTATCAAAGCTGGAAATAATTTTCTTGAATCTAAACGATTAAAATAATGTTATAAACCAATGACTCCATTTTCCAAATTAAGTTTGTTCCTTTCCTGCGCTATTTTTATTCACGAAATGCCTGATTTACATCAACTGCAAGGCATTGTGTTAAAAAATGTTCTTAGACTTGGGTCACTTTGACCCAAGCATCAAATAAAGTTTTTTAAATTGCACACCTACCATTTGAAGCAGAAAAAAATGTTAAAAGTATTTGATTTATTCTAAATCTGTTGTGTTTAAAAGAAATGGGTAATTTTTTAAATAAGAAGACAATATGTTCTGTTATTTTTCATTATAATATCAGTAATTAAAGTTTTAATATTTTTATATTTAGAATTGCTATTAATGATAAATTCAATAAACATTTGAAAATTAAAATATAAATGTGATTCACACATTTTATGCCACATTTAATCCTAATAAAATTCAGAAGCATGAAAACACAATTTAAATTGTATAGTATGTATCATAACGTCATTACATCATAACATTAGACTGTTCTACATTGTTATGGCAGAAAAAATTTAAACATTTTAAAAACAAAAATGGGTTTCACACATTTTATGGCTCATTCAATCACAAAAAAATTCAGAAGCATGAAATGTCAATTTAAATTTTATATGTATAATAGTCATTACACTATAACATTAGACTGTTTCACATTTTTATGAAAAGAAAAAGGAAATTTCACTACACACACCCTGACACATTGTGACTAAAGTCAAAATGAATTGAACAATTTGAAGCATATCAATAGACAGCCTCAGCAGTTTCAACTTCTTAATCTATAAATGAAAAGCTTGAGCAGCAAAAAGTTTCAACTCGTATCTACAGCCATTTTCACAGGCTAAAGCTGTTTCACTCAGTTTAAAAACAAGTAATTAAAACTAGTCTAAACTCATTTAAAATCAGTTTAAATCTAAACTTATTACTTAATTATCCACTCACACCGTGACCACTTTTCTAAATTACCCATCCATTTTGTTCATAGCATGCCTATTTTTCTTTTTTATCTTTCTGAATTTTTCTCTTTACTTTTTGTTTCCAAATGTCACCCCAACAAATGGAGATGTCATGTCTGAGCGACTCGGGGAAATATTTGGCGTGACATATTCTAAATGAAATAATCTGACCAAGAAACACTTGACAAGACTTTTAATGACAAAAACGAACAACACATAATTTCCGAATAAATCACGTTTAACAAACAATTGAATTTCTTAATAACTTAAAGATGAATTACACTTGTCCTTGTTGCAAAATTCGAAAAACTTTTTACAAAATTGAAGAGCTTAGTGGAAGAACGTGCTAAGTGACAAAAAGGTGAAAACGAGATAATGAGCTTCAAAGTTTTTAGTTTGCAACTTTTCTGTCATTCACAAAATCACAGTTTTTTTTGCATGATATTTTAGTTTGGTTCTTCAAAATGCTTGGTGGCTTTTGGCTTAGCCGTAATTTACGTCATAACGCGTCATTTACAAAACGCGCTTGACAACTCATGCACTTGGCACGTTCTTCCTCCGAAGTGCTTCAGATTTTGGCCAGTCGCTTAGTGGAAGAACGTGCTAAGTGACATTTTTTAGGTAAATTTGATCCATAAACGTTTCATAATTTCTGTACTAACCTTCCGATTTTCAAAATTCTTTTTCTGTTTGGAAGATAGGACTTCACAGATCTCTTTTATACTTTTTAATCGTTTGCCTGTCCGTCCATCATTTTGTCTGTCCGTCCATATCCCTTTCAATTTCCGATCCAAAGTACCTGATTTTGAAAATTCTTTTTTTGGTTCGAAAGTAAAAAATTAGATGACTACAATGTATAGTGTTTGGCCAGCTGCCTGTACGTCTGCTATTTTGTTTCTGTCCGTACGTCCTACTATCCCCCCCCCCCCCCCCAACTTCCTTTGTACCCGACCAATTTTTAAAGTTATTACTTTCAATCACCTAATATAAAATATAAGGTAATAAAACTATTGCGATGGGGGTCAATATTCCAAATTAAGAATTTGTGCTTTCTACACGTTTTGGAGGGTGCTCATTCTAAAAAAATGGTTTTTTTTCATTTATCCATCTGTCTGTCTGAAACTACTTGACTGTTCGAAATAAAAGAGCTACGGACTTCAAATTTAGTACACGGGTTCCTAGTTCCTGTTGGACGTCATAATAGGGTTTTAGAGAAAATTGCGCATGCGCAAGTAGAGGCTGCTATAAACTTTTTTTGGGTTTTAAAGGTATTACTGAATAACGGAAATAGATACAGACTTCAAATTTGATACATGTGTTCCCTGTACTTGTCGGACCTCAAAATAAAGTTTTCTACAATATTGTGCATATGCAAGGAGTAGCTGCCATAGAACTTTTTAGGTTTGACAGTTATTGAAAATACTTTATTAAGGTATATATAACTTTTAAATGAGCGTATTGATACATAGTGTTACTCATTCCTAGTTTTTTTTTAAGATATCAATCAGTCACCTATCTTATGCTTTTTGTTTGTCCGTCTGTCCCTACTATAAGGATTTCTTTGAGTATTTAAGTTAAAAGAAAGTTATATAAGTTATTTTAGAACTTCTTGCTTAATGTTAGATGAGTAAGTTTTTAATTGAAAATATTTTTTAAAAAATACCATTATCACTGAAATTATAAACTAAATACTTTGAAAAATAATAAGACAAATCAACTTAATAAAAAGTATACAAAAAGATAGTACAAGAAACACAAATGCATGTGAATAAATAAATATTAAATTTAAAAGATTTAAAAAAAGATAATAATGCAAGATGTAAGTTTTCGCAAAATAAATGTTTAAATAGTATTTAGATAAGAATAATTGAATTTAAAAACAAACTTTGATATTAAAAAAAAGTAAAAATAAGTTGTATAGCAAGATATAGATCCTAAGGTTATTTACGTTTTTTTTTTCTCCTTTTCAATTAAGGGTTTAATCAATTTTAAGAAAGCTACTTTAATTTACAGCATTTCTACAACAGTAGAACATGATCGTTTAAAACAATTTATTTTTACAATCGTGATGTATAGTACTTTTTTTAAGTCATCGATATTTTAATAAATATTAAGAACTTATAACGTTTTATACTTTGTTACTTTATTTTAACATCAATTATTATAAAAATATTTTATTTTACGTAACAAAGCAAACTCTTGATTAAATTTGTACTTACCGTATAAGCTTCAATTCACACTTTCAAGCAAAAATTCAGCTTTCCACTTGCTTCTTAATTCCATTTTAATAATTTTAGGAGTTTAGGACATTGCACAAAATGCGTTCGATAGTGTAAAATGGCTTTAAAAACGTTTTTGTACCCATAATTCATTTTTTTAAACAAACAAGATGCTTTGAATGTTTGGTGCAATGTTGTTTTAACGCCAACTGCGATTTCCCTAGAGCAGGTGCAACTTTGTTTTAATTATACCATCTGTTCGCTGCTAAATTATCTATATTTTGTTTATTACAATAAAAATCAGACGACATTCAAAGTAGATGATATTTTATAAAATGTTAAAACCTTTAACTCCGTTTAAATTTAAAATCAAAATGCATTTTTTTTCCTATTTTGCTAAATGCACTCAAAACCCAGTTTTACGCATTATAAATTTTATTTCATTGATTATATTTAATAATTAAAGTTAATTAGGAAATATAAATTACATTTTGTTGAATTCTTTTTGATTAAAACCACAAAAGAACCATTTGTTTTGCTATTAATGCAAGCGAAAGTCTGAAAATTTTCCGCAAACGTGTCACTTAGCACGTTCTTCCACTAAACGATCGTTCAGGAATCGGGCGATTTCGGTGGAAGAACATGCCAAGGCTCCTTAGCACGTTCTTCCATTGAAAAAGTGACGAAAACGCGTGCACCTACCAACTTCGTATGCGAAAAATATACGAAATCGAATGTTTTCTAAAATATTGAAAGCTGTTATGTTTAAAGCAGGTAATAACATGATCATTGACACAAAAATCTCAATTTTTTCAAAAATGTCACTTAGCACGTTCTTCCACTCAGCTCTTCAATTAACATCAGCTCTCTAAGCAGTCGTTGCCACTGATCTTAACTAAACTTACTATTTCTGAAGAGAAACTTCATTTTCTAAAAATATAAATAGTGATAAAAATGTTGCTAAATTTGTAAGACTGTTTTAGACTATTTTGCAGATATTGATTGAATAAAAGAAAATTTAAATATTGAATAGAAGAAAACAAAGTTTGTAGCTCAGGTCTTCTTAGATATTGTCATTGGATTTGACCAATGGTTGATGTTGATGGTTTAGATCAGTAGCCGACAACCTTTTTCATTTAAAGAACTCAATTGTTTGTTTTTGAGAAATTTTGGGGGTAATAAGTGTTTAAATACTCACTAAGTGAAAACTGAACTCTCAACACTTTGTGATCATGCAATACTTTTTTTTAATATTTTACATAAATATTAGAAAAGTTGTCTGAAATAGATAAATTGTAGAAAAAATATTTAAAAAAATTCCCATATTTGTTTTCAACAGAAAAAAATCATGATTTGTATCGATAGCCACAGATTTGAGAGAAATAATCAAATTGAGAATTTAATTTTTCATTCGAAAAACATGTTAAAAAGCAATTCTCAAATAAGTAAAACATGGTTTAAAATTAAAAGTTTTGGCAAGATTGAAATACATAATTTTTTGCAAATCGTGATTCATAACTACCTTCCGTCTCTTTCATTTATCACTCATTGCGATAACTACTTATTTAAGTGATTTAACTAAAATTAACTTTTTGATTTTGTAACAACGTAATTATCAGCAGAATAAATTCAAGGAAAAAGTTTTTTTTAAATTGTTTTTAAAAGTGTTATGTTTTTGGTTCGTTAGAGAATGTTTATAATTTTGGGATTTTGAAAACAGCCAAGGACCACGACTACACACCTTGTTTCCTTCCGTTCAACTATGATCAAAATTTGCAAAGTAGTCTAAAAAAAACACATAGATAAATTTAAAATCAATAAAATAATAATGAGTAGTGTATTGTATTGCCCCAACTGTTGCATTTCATCAATACTTTTTGAAATTTACTCCTCGTTTTAGCAATAACCCTCATGTAGCTGTAGTGCGAAGACAATTCAAACTTACCTAACCGTTTTAACGCTATTTACTGAGAAATATAGGATTATTTTTAATTTTAGTCATTTTTATGATGATGTTTATTTGGGGGTTAGATATTTGTCGTCCGATTCCCCAACAGGTGGCAGTCTAATCGTTATTCTGTCAATATGATATCGGTGATATCCGAACAGTTAGTGCTGCTATCTGTCGTAAAACTTCGAAACTATATGTCGACCTGACCAAACTATGCACTCGCACACAACGATCTCTATATGAAGGATTTCTTTGCAAAAATCACATTCTTCGAAGTATAACTAAGATATATAGTCCAGACTATTTATTGGTGACTTTATCTACTTCAATTTACGACCGTTAAAAGTCGCCAATTAACGAACAGGACCATATATATCTTTTAGTTGTACTTTGGAGAATGTGAATTTTTCAACTAAATCCTTCACATTTTCTTTTCCCTCTTTTTTATGGCTTTCTATGAGCTTCTTTAGAAACTGTGTAAAATCTTCAGCAAGAAAGAAAACAGAAACCTGCTGATTTACTAGGATAGATGATACCTTATATCTTAAACATCCTTAAAATATGTTGATTTGGAGGTTGGATGTGGCAAAAGTTGCTTGTGTATAAGCAAATCAGAATCAAGGGCTAACAAAACGTTTCTTGGTCAAGTTTAGACATCAAGAAACGTTACAATCATTTAAACAACTAGGGGGCTCCAGCCCTGCTCGCTATCGCTCGCCAACCCCCGGAATTGCTGCGCAATTCCATTGGCCGCTTCGCGGCCGGAGGGGGCTTCGCCCCCTGCTCGCTATGGCTTACCCACCCCCGGTTTCCCATAAGCCGCTTCGCGGCCAGCTCGCTGGTGAACGTAACTTTTCTAACCCAACTTTGCACAGGCCTATGCATATTTTGCCATCCAGATCTGTATCTATGACAAAATTATGTCGATCCTTGGTAATATAGTTATATTCAGCCGCAAGCTCGCACCCTTGGATCTTTCTGCGCAATCTCATTGGGTCGCAAGCTTGCATTCTTGGATTCTTCCTCTGCTCGCTATCGCTCGCAAACCCACGGGAATTGCTGCGCAATTCCATTGGACCGCTTCGCGGCCGCTATGTTATATTACTTAAAAAAATATATATTAATATACTGTTTTCAGTAATTTTTCGCCAACCCCCGTTAATTTCGCAGAATTAACCTTGCCTGTTTTTACTCTTAGGTTCTTTTTAAAAACCCAATGGCTCACTCAAATTTTTTAAGTCGTGGGACTTTTTTTAAGTAATAATCCCATTGGACGCTTCGCGGCATGGAGGGGGCTATGCCCCCTGCTCGCTATCGCTCGCCAAATTAATTTTTTTCAGGTTGTTGGCTGTTCCGAAAGAGAGAAACGAAACCTGTTCGCAACCAGATAAGTATATATAATTGGCCGTTCGCAAATAGGTTTCGTACTTTTCCTTTGAAATTGCTTACATTTCGGACCGGTCGGATTGCATGACGTCTAAAGAGCTTCTGTGACCTTAAAGTTGAGTAGACTAGAGCCCTCCATCCCTGTGTGTAAAGAGATGCGACAATGGGCACCAAAATTGTCCAAGCCGGGTTGCCAATGAGAAACCGCCAGGGAGAAACTGGTCAGGCTTGCTTGGGCTTGGCGGTTTATCGCTTATCGTACATGTCTTACTAATTCTGCCCGGGATGAGTATTTAGTTTCGCTTTAACTTCTGCAACTACTGATTTTCGAAATTTAATGCAAGAGTTGAATGTTTAAAATGAAGGTTATCTCAGCAGTATTGCAGTTCAATAAATTGATTTCAGCGAAATCATTGAAATGAATCGGATTGAATCTTAAAACAAAGTTAAATAATTTTGATGCAATCTTAAGCAGTCCCGATTTCAGTATTACTACATATGAATTTATGTATGAGTTATGCTTTTGTGAGAACGTGCTAGGTGACATTTTTTTTAAAGAATTTAGATTTTTGTTTTAATCAACATGTTACTTACTTCTTTAACGGTAACAAGTTTCCCATTTTGATACTCTTTTAATTTATTATATTTTTTGCAGTTTGCAAGTACAGCTGTGGACAAAAAAAAGTAAACACTAGGATTATTTCGGCCGTTAGTCATCATAAGGAATCGGACCTTTTTGACTTTGTGAATAAATAACATTCTGAGTTAATTGCATGAAACAAAATTTGCATAAGGGGCCGTCTTCATATTAAAAATTTTACGAACTTTAAAATTTCCAATAGCAACACCCAATTTTAATAATTTAGAAATGTTAAGCACCCTCGAAAACCCCTAAATCTAAGTTTTTGTTACATTTGGATGAATATTTGACGAGTTATTTAATCGAATCACTTGATGTCCTTCGGGGGACCATCTCTAAAATAGCAAGCGTAGTCTATAGGTTCGTCCGAGGGGAAAAGCGAAATATTGAAATATGAGGTAGAATATGTTGAGCAGCCCTGCAAGGGTTCAAAAGTTAATGGCGATGAAGTCTAATTTTTTCCCTTCTTTTTGCAAGTTTATTTCAACTGTATAATGGGCTTGTTTCACGGAGGATCTGGCAATAGCTATGCGGTTTTGTGTGCATGTCTATTTTTATGTCTTTGAATAGTATTGCCACCAGTTTTAGGAGAAAAACTACGAAAAAATACCATTTAATTCTAAAATTACAAAAACATACCATAAAAATACTAGCAAAGCGTTTCACGTTTTTTTTAAAGTCACTAAAAAGATTCTAAAATGCAGCTAGTATTTTTACGATATTTGTTTGTAATTTTAGAATTTATTTTAGAATTATTCTAAAATTACAAAAAATATCGTAAAAATACTAGCTGCGTTTTAGAATCTTTTTAGTGACTTTAAAAAAACGTGAAACGCTTTGCTAGTATTTGTATGGTATGTTTTTGTAATTTTAGAATTAAATGGGGTTTTTTCGTAGTTTTTCTCCTAAAACTGGTGGCAATACTATTCAAAGACATAAAAATAGACATGCAAACAAAACCGCATAGCTATTGCCAGATCCTCCGTGAAACAAGCACATTAACATTTTAAGTTTATTTATTAAAGTTTAAATTTTTTTGTGTATGTCAAGGATTTCTATACTGGGCGCCATTGAGTAACGAGACAATATATTTTTTTATGAGAGCCACGATATGTTTTAAGTTTAGGTATATGTTTTGTTGGTAAACTTGTTTATAAAGATACAATTTTTTAAATTTTTTTTTTATTTATTATTGAATATTAATCATTCGTTGGCATGCTGAAAGTTGTAGTTAAATTTTAGTTTACATATTTGACAGACAGACGTGTGATTTAGTTTTTTTTAAGAATGTTTTCTAATCCATAATTTATTAAAAATTCAAACTTAATTTAATTCTAATCAAAAATAAAAATATTAATTTGAATTTTTGAATTAAGAATGACAGAATAAACTATAAATTATCTTTAAAAAAGTAAATAAATTATTATTGGTACGTATTTTTCAATTATTTTACTAGTTATTAACAGATTTTATTTTATGAATTGGATTCAAAGATTTTTATATCTAACTGCATAGTATTTTATAATATTTTTATGACGATGGAATATTTTTAAACACTTTCAGTGCGTTCAAAATAGACGAGCAGACGATAATAGTGTGAAATGAGAAAAATCGTTTGTTACTGTAAAATAAAAATTTCATTTTGTAATTAAAAAAAAAATAATAAAGCATGGAAATGCAACACAAGCCTATAGTTTTGTTTTTAAAAATATTCTGAGCACTTACCATAGTTGATTATTATTTTTAAAAAAAGCATTGTATCCGTATAATTATATTCAAGAGTTTGCCTCTTAAAGTTGGGTTAATTATAAAGATTCTTAGAATAATCCTCCATTAAAAAATATTCGGTGATGAAGTTTAAAAAATATATAAGTGATTTAAAAAAAGAAAAAAATAGCGCGTGCGCATATACGCGCTATTTAGAAAATATTAAATTTATTGTGAGTTCATTTTTAAGCAATACTATGTGACGTTAAATAACTAATATACTTTCTTACTAAAAAATAAATAAAAATTATAAACATTTGTTTAAATATACGAAGTAAATTGACTTTAACACAAGACACTGAAAAAATATTATTTAAAAAAATGGCTCTCAGTTCTGTGGAACATGCCGAGTCTGCAAAGGCTTGACCGCCAATATTGCAGCCCCATTGGAAAAAAAAATTAATTGGAGATGCATGCATTGAAATTTAATAAAAAACATTTTAAAAGATGAATAGAATATTTTTTTTTCGGATATAGGCTCAAATACATTAGTTCATGTGTGTATATGATTTGCCTGAAGCAAAAATCTAATTTAAATACAAAACGAAAAATTTTAATATTTAATTTCGTAAAACTTGGATTCAATTAAAAAAAAGGAAAATCCCTAAAAGTTGTCTAGTAGATTTTTCTAAAAATACCGCGCATCGCTTCCATGTTTAAATAAAAGATGAATAAATCAGAGCTAGATGAACAAATATTTTTATTGAACATCAATTTTAAAACAATATTTAGGAGTAAAGAGTAAAATGAATAAATAAAAGCGAATAATAATAGATTAAATATTAGAAGGCCTACTACTATTAAAAAGTAATCAATTTAAACGTAGCTATTCTAGAGATGACTATGAAAGTGATAGACATTAAGCTTATAATTCGATAGTTTATATTTTGCTGAAAATATAATAAATACTTTGGTTAACATTACTTATTCCAAATACAGATTTAACTTATGTTCACTCAGAGCTTTTCCGGCACTTCGGCAGTTGTATATATATCAATATTTAATAACCCTCGTGTAGCTCTAGTGGGACGTTATTTAAGCCAAAACCAAATGAAATATCATTAATCAACCTTAAAGGCGCCTGTTGTGTGATACATCAGAATTTTCAATGTCGTTGGTTTAATGTTTTCTTCCTTTTGCAAGGCCGTATTTGTTTATCAAGTTCACATATGTAATCTTATAGACAGTCCCCTAAAGGGTAATTAAAAAGTATTTTGTGATTTACTCAGCAAATTATGGATAAAAAATTTTAAAATTTGGGATTTTGCTTAAACTTCATGTCTTAAATTCATTTCTGTAAAAATATTAAGGGGTTTCAATTCATAATTTTTAAAAAAATTAATATAATAATTATTAAAAAAGATAAAATTTGTTTTAAATACCCCAATAGTGTATGCATTTTGTTTGGGTTATTATAATTATTATTCAGTAAAAAATTCGTTTCATTATCTTAATATTTATAGAGTGGGATAGTTTTTTATGTGCAACTCATTTAACATTACGGCCCCTAAACTTTGCACGTCTCTAACTCCACTAATAATGCTCAAAAACTAACAAATCTTGGTATTTCGTGTTAAAATATGTCGTAAATTTGTAATATGGACTCAAAAAGGGGTGTTTCGATTCAAAATTTTGAAGTTGGTAACATTTTTAATATGAAGACGGCCCCTTATGCAAATTTTGTGTCATGAATTTAACTCAGAATGTTATTTGTTCACAAAGTCAAAAAGTCCGATTCCATAGGATGCCTAAGGTCCGAAATAATCCTAGTGTTTACTTTTTTTTGTCCACAGCTGTACCTTTTTCAACAGATCTGAGAAACTTTTTAAGCTCATTTTCTCGTTTTCACCTTTTTGTCACTTAGCACGTTCTTCCACTAAGCTTTTCAATTGCGTTAGAGTTGAAATTTTCAAAACAACCTTGGAAAGGAATTTCTAATTAATTTAAATAATTACTGCTACATGTGAACTTCCTTTATTTTATCTTCTAGTTAAATAGGTTAAATATTAATCGTGTATGTAAAACTTAAAAGTATCAGATGCTTATTTCCGTTAGAGAATAGAAGTTTTAAAATATTGAACCAAAACTAAATGAAATGTAATAAAACTAGTAATTAAACCCTTATTTAATAGTTATATAAACTAAATTACAATAAAAATTAATAATTGACATTTATTTTAATATCTATATTACTCTACCACCACTTTACACACATTGATATTTTGTTCAGGCTATAGACTCTCTCTTTCCTATGAAATTAAATCAAATTATTAACAATATTTTTAAAATCTATACCTTAGGCGTCTAACTAGACGTTAATCTAAACTAATGAGTTACTCTTTCAAAGGCAAGATAAACACTACTGAATGTTCAACAAGAGTGCTAAAACAATCACAGCTTGTCAACATTTCGGAAAATACGCAACACTAACAAGATGGCAAGATACAAGTTAATATTCTTTTACTAATAAATGAAGAGCTTAGTGGAAGCACGTGTTAAGTGACATTTTTGAAAAAATTGAGATTTTTGTTTTAATGAACCTATTACTAACTTCTTTATCGATAACAAGTTTCCCTTTTTTCATAAACTTTAAGATTAGTATATTTTCTACGGTTCGCAAGTACCATTTTCAACAGATCTGAGTGCAAACGAAAAACTTTGATGCTCTTTTTCTCGTTTTCACCTTTTTGTCACTTAGCACGTTCTTCCACTCAGCTCTTCAAATCACAAAATAAAAATAACTCAAAGCAAAAATTCCATTTTTACCAAAACAATAAATGACACGATACTTTTTTAGTTTTGAGCAGACGAGTTTGTTTACAAAAAAAAATCTTCGCCAAGAGACGCCAGCAGCCAACTAGAAAAGCGCGCGAATCAATGTTTATACTCGTATTTCAAGAAAATACAAAGATTCTTTGAATATTTAAAAGGTGTAAAGATTTCTACACACGAAAAGTGAATAAATACTGTTTTTTAAAACGAAATGAAGCAATATTTTACGATGATTTTTGCTTTAAAACGATGTATCCCACTCGTTTGTGCGACTTGCGGTTCGTTCTGTGAAAGTGGGTGACAGACAGACGAATTGAACGATTATAATACCTTCCACTTTTTACGTTATAAACGTAGTGTGGAAGTTAAAAAAACATTTCGCTTAATGTGTTGGCTATACAACAAATCATAAAACAATGTTTAACAAGCGTTTCTTTCTAAATTTGCAAAGTAATTAACATGTTCATATCTTGATACTTCCCCTTCCATAATTAAAACATCTTCAAAAACTTTCTAAAAAAACAAAAAGGAATTTGTTGTACCATTTATTTATTTTATTCGCATAAGAATACATTTTTTAGGATAAATAAAAAATTAAAATAAACTCTTTTACAGCGGTTTTGCTGCGAACGAATAATAAAAACTAAAAAAAAAAAAAAACAAGAGATTTAATAAAAAAAAAGAAAGCCATCTGCCAGCTGAAGAAAAAAAAGGAAGAACAACGCGATCTTTTCGGCCAGCTGCATGAAAAAGATAAAAATACGTGATATTTGTAACCTGTTCCGAAAATAAAAAACTTTTTGTTCTTTTTATAAAAAAAATGTAAACATTTTATTCCAGTTTAGCAGAATTAACCTAATAAAATTTTTCAGAGTAATTGTTGTGTTAAATGTTTATTTAAAATAGTTTTGTCATAATTTTTTACTATCTTTTTTTACATAATTTAATCTATAAACCTTCTATCTTGCTATAATATATTTTAAGGCCAAATCATTTTTTTTAATCTGTAAACCTTTTCTATATATAAACACAAGACCAATGTAAAAATAACAAGTTAAAAAACTGTTCTTTTTAAAAGAACAGAAAAGAGAGCAACTGTTCTTTAAAAAGAACGTAACAAAATCACACATTTCTGATGCTTTTCTGTGGCCGTTTTGCAGAAAAGGAATAAGTTTTTTTTTGTGGCTGACTTATTGTAATTTTTAATTAAAAAACTCATTGGAAATTTGAAAAACAAATAAGTGGGCATCGAGGCATAAGGGAGCCACACCTTCCCAAAAAAAATTTGGGTTTCTGACATCAATATTTCATCATGTTATGGCTGCTGACACTTTCAAATCCTATACTTTAACATAGAGAAAAATTAATTTTTATTTTTAATTAAAAAACTAATTGGAAATTTGAAAAACCAAGAAATTTAGGTCGAGGCATAAGGGAGACACACCTTCCCAAAAAAAATTGGATTTCTAACATCAATATTTCATCATGTTATGACTGCTGACACTTTAAAAGAGCTTACTTTTTTTTAATATAGAGAGACAACGTAAATTATATGATGGTTCTATCCGGTCGTCGTGTAGTTTTAGTGTAGTTTTAATGCGACGTTAATTCAACACCAAACCATATTTAGTTCCGATAATTAGTGATCATTATCACAGTTAACCATAGCACATAATATTCTGATTGCACAGTTTTCGCTAAAAATATTTTTGTTCAATTAGAATTTATGTGGTAGTGCTCTTGGTGAAAAGGTTTCGGTTTAACGATTAATTAATATAAAGCAAGAATAAAGTTTTCACATCTTTGGCTTGCAAATTGCTACCCTTTTTATTCTCAATTGCCTAATATGAAACATAAGGCAATGAAAGTACTGCGATAGGGTCAAAAATCCAAAATGGAAATTTTGTGTTTTCTACTCGTTTTGGAGAGTGCTGATTCTGAAAAAGTGGTTTTTGAATATTGGTCCGTCTGTCGGATGTCTGTCTGTGTGCCTTAAAACTCTCTACAGCTCGAACTAAAAAAATAAGAAGAGCTATAGACTCCAAATTTGAAATAATCAATATAAAATACTGCATAAGGCTACACCAAAAGTATCTTTGTGTGATAAATAAAAAAAATATGGTGGTTTTTTTTAAGAATACCCAATTGAAAAAAATACAATTTTTGCTATTCGTTTTACTTTTTGCGTTTTGCTTTAAAACTATCAATCCTACCTTAAATAAGTTCGCAGACGACATAATCTACATACAAGTTGTCACTAATTAACACCAAAAGTACCTTTGAGATAATTTGAGAAAAAAAAACAGTTTATCTGTTAGAAGAAAAGAATACGAAAAAACTTTACTGTTTATATGTTTGTCAATAAAATAAACTACATAAATTTTCGAATAAAAAAAAGATAAATAAAAATATTGTTTTACTCAATCAGAAAAAAAAGCTACAATCTTTTTGAATATGTTATTTTGTAAAATTACCTATTTTACTGTTATCTATTTATTTGGCAATGAATCACAGTGCATGAAGTTTAACATAAAATTACATAAAAAAATATTTTTACACAATTTGAAAAAAAACGCATCCTTTTGAAGGTTTTTGGAAAATTGTTATTTTTTTTGTTACTTTTTCATTTTTTTAAAAACTTTTTTGTTGTAAAATTATCAAATTTACGGTTTACATACTTCACAATTAATTAAATATTACATCAAATAATAAAAAAATTCACATAATTTGAAAGTTAATGAACGGTAGTTTTTAAAAAATCGGGAATTTTTTTTAATGATAATTATAATTATCTCTTCCTAATATCAGAACGTTACTTTTGGTGTTGAATGAGGCAAAATTATATGTGGATTATTTCGTCTGTGAACTTCTAACGTCGAATTGATAGTTTTCTGTTTTTTCGTATTAATCATTTTTTTTCATAATTATTTCGAAAAGTTACTTTTGATGTTAATTGATGTAAAATTGTCTGTAGATTATTTCAAGTCATTGACTCTGTGAAATTTATTTACCAGTTGAAGGTATTAGTGGCAATTTCCGAAAACGTGATGTTTCACGAACGCATACGTCCATAAATAAAATATGGAAATAACCGATACAAAAATTCAAATGCTTTTTGTATTCTGTATAACAGGCATGTAACTACAACACACATTTCATCAATAATTATGTTTTAAACCTCTGACTATTAATTGTTTGGGAGATATAAGATTTTCCCATTTTTTTGGCAATTTTCTAAAAACGTGCGCCGTTGCTTTATTTATAATTTAACTTCTTCAGTCGAAATTCGGATATCATGGTATGGAATTTTTGTGTGTATAATATGAAGTTCTATGGTATATGACCCATTTGAAACAATCGTAGAAACAAAAATTTAGTAACCAAAGAAAAAATTCATAATCAGTTTTTTCTTATAATTAAAATTGAAGTAAATTGGTAAATCGATGTACATTTCGAGTTTTTATGTGCATAACATCAAAATATTGCTTATAGATCTGGAATCAAAATATTTTAACTACTAGTTTTATTAAGAATATACGTAATATTTATATTTTTTAACGGTTACTCAAAGCGTTTAAAATTTATCTGTTCAAAAATATTGAATCTTGTAGTAATGAGTCTTGAAGTGTGGGAACTAGTGAACGAAGGCAAACAAAGCATGTGCGACACTTCTCTACCCCCCCCCCCTCTCTCGCACACGAAAAGTTTATTACCAATCATCTTCATTTGATCTTGATCGTCCTCTTCCGTCACAACAATGCAGTGTATATCCGCCCCCAAACGTCTGCCTTTTCGGACCCTCCCTGAAACGTCCTCCCGTCGGCCTGTCTGTAAACCTGTCTGATTTACTATAGCGGAGACTAGAATGTTTTCGTTGTCTTGCGGCAGCAGTTGTGCTTTGTTAAGTTAAAAAAAATCTTGGTTTCTGTAGTTCTTTTTGCTAAAGCAGAAAGTCGAAGGGGTTTTATTAAAATAAATATCAGAAAGTTTTCAGGATTTTATGGCGACCGTTTAAAATAATCGCATTGAACTGACTACAATAAATATTTAAAGTACTGAATACAAACATTTCAAAGACAACAAATTTTATCAATTCATAATTAATATAAAACAATACGAAAAACATGTTTCGAAACAATACCAACATCCCAAAAGATATTTTTAAATTGAAGAAATAACAAATATATATTTTTCTACTCCAGAGTAAAACAAGCGAGCCTAAATAAAAGAACGAATTAAAGCGGGAATGCTAGTCTAAAATCCTACTGTAAAAAGGAAATCACAGGTAAACCATAACACGTAACTCCCTTCCATATTTTCGACCGTCCTTATCATTATCAACTTGACAGCTCGGCAAACTAATTTTTAGCTCTAGCGCCGGTGCAAGTGTACTGTAAGCAGAGTGACCTTCAATATTCTCCAATCCTTTTCTTAATAAGAAAAGCCATTTTTCTTAAATGTAAATAGTGAAGTGAATGACATTCTCACATGCCTTTTTATCCGACTTATCAAATCATAAATTCCCCTTAAGTTGTTTTTGTTTATTTGACGGCACGTGGATTTGGAGGGATAATATGGTATTTTTAATTATACGTGAGCTGAGTCACGGCCTACTCAACTAGTAAGGCCGAAGAAGCTTTCCCAAACAAGCTCGGGGACGAAATTTTGACGTCACAGTTTCGAGTGACGTTGTTCCGAAGATGAAGACAACCTGTCTCGAAACCAGTTCGGAACCACTCGTTCACGGCTGACCACAATTTTAGGGTTCCGAATGCGTCCGACCTGTTTTCTCGATCTTCGGCACTGGGAACAGTGACGTCAAAATTTCCGTCTACGCTCATGTTTGGGAGAGCTTCTCTGGCCTTGTTATTGAAGTTGGCCGTGGCTGAGTCTGTTTTTCCCAAATGTGTGATAATCACAGGTCAAGGTTGTTATTTTAGGAGCCTGGAGGCCTAAATAACGCTCTTAACCCCCACCCCGAAAAAAAAGCTCAAGGGTAAATAAATGTCATTAAATGCTAAATATTTGTCGATACATGCTAAATAATTGTCATTAAATATTAGGGCAATTCCATTAAAATGTCAACTTCGATAAAATAAAATAAATGTAATTTTTACAAATTAGGTTTAAAAATATATTCCATGTTTCAAATTATGGTTTAACAAAGCTGGGACGATAAAGGACATGTATTCACATTTCCCGAAAAAGAAGATCGATGCCTAGTGGACAAAAAATATTCGTTGGCTCTGCAAATTCAGCCAGCATTTCAACTAGTTGGAAATCGTCCTCGATACGTGTTTGAAAAACCTTTCACATATGAATAAATGTATATAATTTAATATTTAATATCTTATGAGTATTCAAAATAATAAAAAATAATATTACATTTATTACTTTACACACTTTTAATTTAATATATGTTTATGAAACTTTTCGTCATTCCGTCACGTCAAATGACAGTTAATAACTTGAACCATGTTACAGGTAGGTTGCTCTAAATTATAATTTTACATGCCGTCAGTGCTGGCAACTTTGGTCCAAAATCATAGTTTTTCTTACAAAAGAAGAAAAATTAAACTACAAAAACGATTTAAACACTTAAAAACCATTATGCATTCTAAGTATTGTAAGTTTAGGAATAATTTCCAAACACTTTTGTTAAATTTTATAAATTAAAAAAAAAATTTGGTGTTAGTTTTAAAAAATTAGGACACGGTTAGGATCAGGGCGGGTAACTTTGGTCCAAACATGAAATACATAAGAAACAACTTGTTAACATCCTTAAAGGCTATGTTACCGAATTAAATAGTAGTATTAAAATGTTTAAACGTAAAAATAACAAAGTTATAAGATACATAATTATTAAAAATGGTATATAACTTAACATTTACATTACAGTGCATCAAAGAATGACATTACAGTATGAAAACCAGTATTGATTGTCGGTTAAAAGAAAAGTAAACTTCAATTTTAATAAAAGAAATTTTTGGAATTTTGGTCTTATTTTTGGAAGCAACATTTAATATTAAATATCTTTATAAAAAGCAAACGATTTTATTATAAAAGGAAAAAATAATATATTCGTAATTAGGAATTTGAAAACTTTTACATATCGACATTAGCGATTTTTAATGTTGTACATTTCTTGCATTTTATCTTTTTAATGCTTAAAATCGTTTAATATTAAAAAAAATCATATCAAAAATGGGTACTCATAAAAGTAGACTTCTTCTAAAATAGTTAAACAGAATACACTTTTACATACATTTTTGAGAGAGAGAGAGAGTGCAAAGTTCCATAAAGAAATCCTTATATCTTGGACCAAAGTTACCCGCATTCATCGACAAAAGTTTCCAAGTGACCAATAATTAAATATAGCATAAAAAGTATTCAACTACAGATTAAAACAAATAGTTTAATATTCATCCCCATAAATAAAAGAATAGTATAGAGTGTTTTATTTAGCTATTTTCAATCTTTTTTAGGTGTTCCAGACAAAAGTTGGAAGAAATAGATTTTTGTCATTAAATGCTTCTAAGAATACAAACGTCATTTGTAGTATTGCCAAAATTAGAATGAATTTTTTTGTATATGAAATGAAAGGAAATGTTTCCATCTTTCCAAAAATGTCAAACAATTTAAGATGGGATAATTTTATGAAGATAAATTAAGAAAAAAAATCTTTTTCCGACGCGTGGACCAAAGTTACCCTCCATGGCCAAAGATACCCGCTACGACGGTATGTTATATATCATATTAAGATATGCATTAATTTAAAAACTCAATGTATTGTTAATTCACAGAAGTTTCCATTTTTAAGTACCAGGAGGCAGTCGTGGTTGCAAAAATGTCATTCCGTCACACAAAAAGAAGTTAGTCAAAAATGAAATAATAAAAAAATTTAAACTATCTTTTTTATTATCTTTTCATCATTAACAGTAATATATAAACTGAAAAACCAATTTTCCTTTGAAAATAGCTTCGTGGTAATTGTTTTACTTCGATTCTACAATTCAAAATGTCATTCCGTCACATATGGAAGTGCCCATTAATTAGTTGATTACTAGATGACATCAACTAATTGTTGATTTATCAATCGGATTAATTAAAAGGTATTAATTACCGTTTATTACTATTTACTGCCATTTACCATTTGGGGGATTGGCGGGAGGCAATACAAGAGTTTAAAAATAATTCAATGTATCACGTAACAATAGTAAAATAATTAAGTTAAAAAAAAACATTTTTTTGACAATGAGGACCTAAAACATTGATACCAAGGCACCATTAAACAATATCAAATTATTATAAACATGGAATAATGGAATTTCATATTGTTATGGTATGCATCATCATAAGACTTATTTACATACTTTCATCCTTAACTTATTAAGCAAAGAGATTTAAGATTTATGTGATTATTACAAAGAGTAAACAGTTGATATCTATTTCTGCTATTTTGTAAAAACTATTAAGAGGCAAGGTCAGTGTTTTCGTTTTTTTGCAAAAGAAGTGGAAGGAAAATATTTACTTATATTTAGTTAAACACCCCTAATAATATTCTTAACTTAGTACATAGGTATGTTAAAAATAGTATACAAAGATTTCGAAGGAAGCATTGCCGCATCCTCTTTACAATTCTTTAAAAAAATCGAATTCAAGAATTATAATTTGTCCTTTTAAACGAACAGGTTAAAAGAACCAATTGCTACAGCATCCGTCATTAAAAATCCCATCCTTATAAACAGAGATATTTAATTTTATACACGACCCCATTTTCCACATTACATCGAGAAATGCGGAAGAATACAAAAATAACTTAAAAATACTTTTAACAACCACAAATACTTTAATTCAATACGAACGAGTACTAATACGCTCTTAAAGAACCAAGGATTATTTCCTTACTATCAACGCCCAATATTCCAAGGGTAACTAAAAAAACAAAAAAAAAACTAAGTATTATTTCTTGACTATCTTCCCCCAACTTTCCTATTCAATACGAGTATAAATACAAAAACAAAAACTAGCATTATTTCTTAACTATCTCCTAAATCAATATTGTAAATAGCAAGTCTGCAATTTGTAGCTGCCCCCTTTACCACACGTGCTATCACACTACTACGAGTTATGCGGGAAGTCTTCGGATTCAAGGTCAAGGTCAGACTCCTAGTGGGGCCAGCCCATTGTCTGACGTAGGGGGGTTCAGCGCTCCGGGATTGGAGCTTTCGAAGCTGGGAATATTGATTTCTTTCACACACGTGCGGTTAGTATGTCAATGAATTTTATAATAGTATTTTGTTTGTGCGTAAGTCGGACAGCTATATTTCTCCGTGTAGTTATTTTCGGATCTCGTCGGAATTATACAAAGAGCGTTTGAGTTCCCTTTTCACCCGGCCGGCGCCTTTTGATTTAGAATTTATGACGGAATGTAGGGCGCAGGGGGTTTAGTATTTAAATCGTTTCCAGCTGTCTATTTCTAACATCCTGTAGGAGCTTTAACACAGCCAATTACGCCTCGTAATTTGGAACCCTAGGGGATTTGCTATATTAAGCGTTACTAGTTAAGCTGAGTTGAGTTGAATTATCGTCGTACTAGAGCTACACAAGGGCTATTGGCGACGGGCCTCTTAGTTTAGAGCCACAGTCTAGTGATGAGCTGATATTTGAGTAGGCACCCAATGCAACTTTTAGGAGCGACATCGTACGCATCGTCGGGACTTTGGAGCGTATATAAGTGCCCTTCTTCTGCATTCACCTAACTCTTTGGCTACACAGACCGTTTTATAGATCGGCAGTTATATTGGCAATGCCCGAACCCTAACCTGGGACCTTTAGCATGCAAGGCTAGCGCCTTACCGACTGGGCGCCCAACCCTTTAATTTTGTTCTGGCATAGATTTTATAACGGAATATAGGGTGTAAGGGATCTAGTATTTTAAGGGTTACTAGACTACCAGTTATTCATAAAACAGTCTATTCGAAAATAATAAAACAACAAATGTAATTCCAGCAGAACCAAAAATGAAAACAATACCACTGGAGCTGTTGCCACTCAAGACGTGAACCATGAAACACGTGAAACGTCTTATAAAAAGGATAATTTAAATTTCACACTTAACTACGTCTCCACGAAATATGCTACAATAAAAAGCAAATCAAGATAAATCTAAGAGCTTGTTGGAAGATTCATAAAAATTTTTATTTTACATTACACCCCAAGTTTTAGATAAAAATTATAATTTAAAGTCCTTTTACAGACACTACAGTGGAAAAGAAGTCACCAGCTCGAGTCCAGCCTTCACTCTCGTATGTGTAATTCGGACGTACAGTGGGTAAAAAAAGTTTCCGTACGCAGTTGGCATTTGTAAATAACACTTTTATTTACAAAGAAAATGCAATTGTAAAATTAAACAAACGACATATTCTTATAGGAAACTTAATTATGAATAACTTAGAACAGGTAAAAATAAGAAATCATCAATACTTTGGCAAGGAATTTGAAAAGAGTTTCAAGAAACAAAAAATTTAACAAAAAAAGTTTCCGTACGATGCTAAATATCTGTAAATTTATATATTTATTTTCAGGTAATATTTTCTTTAGTGGTCAGTTGATCCACCCTGGTTTCTGATCACCTCTCTCAAACGTGTGGGTATCACTCCGACGAGTTTTTTCGTTGTCTCTGGAGTTATCTTGCACCATATGTCTTGAATAGCATCTTTCAGCTCCTTTACGTTATTTATTGAACATTCTTTCAGTTTACGACCGATTATATCCCACAAATGTTCGATGGTGTTCAAGTCGGGACTGTGGGGAGGGCTATATACTACTGTTCTTTTAGGTGATACAAGCACCATTCCTTGCAAGTTTTGGCCGTATGTTTAGGATCATTGTCCTGTTGGAATATAAATCCTGCTCCCAGGTTCAGTTTCAAAGCGCTTTGCTTAACGTTCTCCTTTAAAATGTCTAGATACTTGTATTTGTCCATGATTCCATCAATAAAGGTCAAGTTTCCGACTCCTGCAGCGCTCATACATCCCCATACCATGAATCCTTTACCACCGTGTTTGACAGTGCCAACCAAATTCTTTGATTTCATTTGTTGATTTGGCTTTCGCCATACCATAACACGTCCGTCGGATCCGTGGCTGTTAAACTGTGACTCGTCACTGAAAAGAGCAGTCTCCCAGAACGCCAGTGGCCTGGTAACGTTCTGATTAGCGAACTGGAGCCGCTTCTTCTGGTTCACTTTACTGATGAAGGGCTTCTTCCGGGCCACCCGGCCATTATAACCACTTTCTTTTATCACATTTCTTACAGTTTGAGGCGTAACTTCAATATTGTTATCAGTCTTCAAACTTCCTGCAAGTTTAGGTGCGCTTAGACGAGGGTTATCTTGAATATTTCGCGTTATGTACCTTTTGTTCACCCGTTCTAACTTCGTTGGCCGTTCAGATCGAGGTCGATCATCACAATGTCTGAGATAGCGATACCTTTCAACAATATATTGAACAGTTGATTTCGGTTTCTTGATAATTTTCGCCATTTTACTGTGAGATAAACCCTCATTTCGAGATGTAATTACTAATTCACGAATATCTTTGGAAACTTTCATAATTTACTAAAAAGGATATAACTGATCCATAAACTGCTGTATATTTGAGTTTGGGAAGATCACTAGGTTCCAACACCTAAAATTTACTGCAGAACTGGTCTGTATGACGTCATTACTTAGTTATTTTAAAAGCGTACGGAAACTTTTTTTTTAATCTCTTTTATTGTTATATTTTTATTTTTTAATTTTTTAAGTTAAATTCAAAAATGTTTTTTTAACGACAATGCAATTCAGTAAGTAGACGAATAAACTATTTTAAATCCGTAGATTTTGATTTTTTTAAAGTGTTTAAGTTCTTTGAAACAAAGTGTTTTTAAACATCCTGGATGCGTACGGAAACTTTTTTTACCCACTGTATGCCAGTGCATACTCAAATTTAAAATAGCATTCCTAATGAAAATTCTCTCATTACTTTTAATAGCTAAATTAATGCCTGAGCATATATTTTTTCAATTTTAGCTCGTATTGTACTAAGAGGCCATTTAAGTGCACTTCTAGCTAGTAGCACTAACATTTTGAAAGCATATTTTCTCGTTATTGATAACTCATCTTTACACAATGCGTTCTTTTATCAATTTTTCTTTTCTTAGAATTCTAAGCGGGAGTTAAAAGTTAATTTGCCATTATAGTTCTTATACAACTTGCTTTTCTTCCAGCTATTCAAACCATCTCTATCATAAAAAATAAATACTTTTAGCTGAAGGTGATATACGAAAATTCCACAGATATAACGGTATATTACTGATGGACAGTTGAGAATTTCTCTTACAATAACAATAAATATGAAAACAAATATTATTTAACAAATGAATATTAATGATGTTATTATTGATACTATGAAATTTAAATAAAACTGAATCAAGGACGTGTCGTAATTGAAAAAGCGCATTCCTTAATTAAATCGAAACGTTACGTACAGTTATTCTTAGTCAACAACATGTTAATTTAGAATTTTAATCATACAAAAATTTAGATGTAAGAGTTGAATGGACAAATAAAAACAGATTTCGTTTCCATGTGCATATTTCTTTAAAAGTGAAAATAAATTTTTTTTCACAGCAATTAAGGTTAAATTTTCCCCTCTGGCTACCCATAAACTACTCTTTCATGGTCCGTTAGTAGAAAATATTAGTTTTTGTTGATGCCTTGAATTTTTCTAGCAGTGTTCTTCAGTTATAAATATGTGTAATGAACTAAATAATTTAGTTGTATGTAGTAAAAACATAACTATTCGCTTTGAATTTATGAAAACTAGTCGTAGAATTGAATGGTTTTTCTTTAGAAAATAAAATCCCTTTCGGTATGTTTTATCTTCCTTTTTTTATGTCCACGTGAGATTGTTCGAGAAAATTCTAAAATTTCCCTATAGGATGTATCTTTTTTTTAAAAAAATATCTTAGCAGAGGAATTTAAAATTAATCCCGGTGTTATTTTTTTACTATTGAAGAGCTTAGTGGAAGAATGTGCTAAGTGACAAAAATGTGAAAACGAAAAACTGAGCTTTTAGTTTTAAGTTTGTACTTAAATCCGTTAAAAACGGTCCTTGCAAACGATAAAAATATGCTTAACTTTTAAGTTTATAAAAAGGGGAAACTTGTTATCGTTAAGATCGAATAATATGTTCATTGACACAAAAATCTAAATTTTTTAAAAATGTCACTTAGCACGTTCTTCTACTAAGCTCTTCAATTGCAAAGTAATAAGTGCCCAAAGATACTTTTTACGCATTTGCGGAAAAGTGGCATGTAAAATTCTCTGAAAAAGAAATTATACATTACGTCCCTGCGTCAGAGTGGTGCGGTGAGTTAAGGCGTCACTTGACCACGGTTCTAAATCACGAGTGCCAATAGATCCCTTGTTGCTCTAATGCGATGTTAATTCAACCCAAACCAACATTCCTTATCCATGTCAGGGCCCGACCACCGAATAGGCCTGGGCTTTACTTCCAATTTCCACGGGATAAATAAATGTTTTTCTGATAAGATTCTGTAAATTTATTGGCCAGCAAATATTTCAACCCATGATCTATGCATCAAAACATCAAATAAACCCTGAACCATTAAAAACCAATATTATAACCAAATAAACCATTTTGAGAAAAAGGTGGTATCGGGTAATGGCGAAGTATCTTGAAAGAAAGAAACAACATTGGCTGGCCAAGCTAGGCAGTTGATAGGGAAACCGCACTAAACAGGAAAGACTGGATTTCAACGATTGAGGTCTCATGCGCCAACAGTCTCAAGGCAAGGCAATCATTTTTTTTTTGGTAGTTAACACTATAATTAGATAAATGTTATAGTTTTTAGTTCGAACAAATATAATGCATAACAGTTTGATTTCAAACAAATACTAATTAGTGGTGAAATAGAACGATAAAATGGAAATTAATTACTTTTTAGACAGTATAGCTGCGAGGGAGCCACCTCACATAAAATGCTAGCTTTCCTGGTACTGAAGTATCGAACAGGGCTGAATATATGTAACGAGCAATTTAAATAATTTTTTTTTAATTGGCGACACAATTATTAAATAAGGTTGGTGAATAACAGGTTGGCTTCCCTTGTACTGAAGTCTGGATTGAGCCTTGTCCATGACGACGTAAAAATAGCCCTCGTGTAGTTCTAGAGCGGTGTTGTTGTGACCAGATGTTAATTCAACCTCCTGACGACGCGACGTTATAAACAAAGAATAAACCGGATAAGCTAATTAAATATAATGACTTTTTTTAATTTTCCTGAAGCAATTACAATTTTTATTTAGTGACAAGTGTTTCACGATTTTCAGCTTTAAGACAGGGTCGACTTTTCCCACCTGGTTTCCACTATACACGAAATGAACGGGTATAAAATGTTAAGTGTGTAAACAGCTTGGTTATTTCTTACCGATTATTTAGAATTGTAGGAGCTGTCGGCCCGTGAGTGTTGAAAAATATTTTAGCGTTGAATTCGTCAGCTTTTATTTATAAAGATGTTTAAAGTCATTTCGAGTATAAACGTGTCCAAGAAGGGCCATTTCAGAGAGTTCTTGGGAGGAGTAATGTGAATCCAACCAGTTTAATTACAATTATCAACGAATTAGTTAATTTTTATTAACGAATAATCAATTTTTATGAAAAGTATTGTAATTAATAATAACTAATGGTAAATATAGTACTAAGTTAAGCAAATATTCTTAATATAAGTAGTGGTAATTAATATTTCGTTGTTTGTAATGAATGATTAAAAAGTATACTTATATATAATAAAACAAAGCTAAGTGAAAGAGTGAAATAGTAAAAAATTTTCACCGATATTCCCCGTATGATTGCCAAATGTCTGAAATAAATTTGTGGCAAGTACTGCTGCACCAATTCATTTTGTCAAAATATTTTTTTTTTCTCTTTCCAATTGTAAGAACAGGAGCAAAGATAAACTGCTTTTTCTAAAGAGTTACAACGTTGCATTAGTTCAGCTTTCTGTCTTCAAACCAGTTTTTTTTAACATCCGCTAAGAAGTTTGAATTTTTATTTTTTAATTTTTCATTGCCAATGTGACCCTGAGCGAAATATGTTTACGAAGAGTATTCAGATATAAGAGCACTTTCAAAAATTTAAAAGTGCCTAAAGGAATAGGAAAGATAAAACGTAAAAATATCTTATTTGCAAATTTAGGTAGATTTCAGTTAAATTTTCCATTGGCCTCTGCAATGACACAGTATCACACTGTTTATAAAAACACAAATAACTTTCACATAAAAAAGAGTTTATTTTATCCAAAAATTACACTAATTTTTTTCCATTTAAATGTTAGTTTTTAATTTGTTTGCAATATCTAATTTATATTACTAGTTGTTCTGTAACTAGTAAATGGTATATAAAGGCGGAATAGAATAAAAAATAATATCTTCTTGGTAATATGATAATCAATCATATTTAAATTCCAGGCAATTTGAAATACTCAAATTAATGTCGAACTATAGTAACAAAGTTGTATCTATAAGCATTCGATCCTGGATTATCGAAAGGAATATTTATAAATTTATCACGAGCCGCGGTAGCTCAGTCGTTTGAAGCGTCGTGCTCGCATCGGAAGGCTTGTGGGTTCTGTCCTCGGCGGTGCTCGCAATTCTGATGGTTGCTGGGTCGGCGCTTGTATTCGACTAAAGACCGCCGTGTTGCTAATGGTGGCTGGGACACGTTAAATATGTCGTGGTCACAAAGTCCTCCATGTTCCCATACCAAATTAATACCTCTGGGGGTACCAGATCAGGGGGTTATCGGCCTTTGATCTGGATCAAAAATTCCGATATGTGAGTGAGAATGGATGTGTGAAAGGGACCTTCCTGTAAAACGGATGTGTCATGCTGCGAGCAAAAGTCGGACTTCCTCCCTTGTGGCGCTCAATAAAAAAAACGGAAGCCGCCCCACTTCGCCTTAAAATCGGGTAGTTCTCTACTCCGGGCTCGGTTACCGAGTGGCATTAGAAACAACAACATAAATTTATCACTTAAATGTTATCTAGTTTGGGTATAAATATGATTTTCAAGTGATATCTTGGTGAGATAAGATAACAGTTTTTTTTTTCAAATGTAATTAATGTGAAACCCAAGTATTTGAAATACTTTGATGGTAAACGTAAATATATTTGAAATTTTAATTTTTTACCAGATTTTTTTATTGTGACTTGACGTGAAATACACTACTAAATGTTTAAAATATATATATTTTTAAAACTTATAGTGCATTTTTTTCTGCGCCTTAGGAACTCATTTGCTTTTTCAAGAACATTTGCGCGGAAAATCCAATTATTTTGTCCAAGCACTTTTTTTAAAAGAATAACGATAACGAAAATTTAATAAGAACAATATATTTATCATAATTAATAAAAAAATCAGTTCAATAATAAGAAAGTCGTATTCTCTGACGAATAAATATATTTTTCTCGAGTATAGCAATAACGAACATTTATTAAAAAGAATCTTACTTATTATTTCTAATAAAAAAATTATAACAAAAATAAGAAAGTCGTGTTCTTTGTCGAATAAATATATTTTTTTGCATCATCGTATTTGTCGCATAAATATATTATTTGCAGCAATAACGAACATTTATTAAAAAATCTTCAGTTATCATTTTTAATAAAAAAAATTAAAAAAAATTAAAAAGTCGTATTCGTTGTCGAATAAATATTTCTTTTTTTTAAGTGTAGCAATAACGAACATTTAATAAGAATAATCTTCGTTATCACAGTTAATAAAAAAAATCCTAAACACGAATAAAAGAAAGAGTTATTCTTTTACCAAAATACATTTTTTTTGCTAATGCCATGAGTGTTGTTTTAACATTTCGAAATGCAAATTCTGAAAGAACACTAAACTTATTCATCGGAATTACTCCGCGGTATTTCATGTATAGTAGCGGCTCAAATTGTACTGTCTCTGCCATACAACGCCATCTAATCATGCAGATTTCAATCAGAATAGAATCGTGTTTAAATGGGATAAAAATACTGCAAAGGGGTGTGTTACGAATTGGGGTATTTTCAACAATCTATCTAGATATAGCTTTTATTTGAAAAGGTCACATAAAATCGATTTCAGAATCAAGAATAAGGTTTAAATTTCAGAGTTCCCCCATGTAAGAAACTATATATTTTCGTTTATCTTGATCTATATATAAATATCCAGTGATATACATAATGTAGTTATTGTAACTAAATATTGTGATTGTATTTTTAAAAAAATACATCACAATATTTAGTTTCTCATATTATTTCTCATCTTTTTTTATCTCATTATGTATTTTTAAAAAAATACTATAAAATTAGATATTTTTTCATAACATTTTCGACTAGAAATAATTCACAATACTATAGTTGGTATTTTTTGTTCTCATGTACGAAATCATTTCAATTCTTCTTGTTTTAGTTCTTGAAAACAATGCTGTTGTAGCATAATTATTTTTATAAATATTGTAATTTTCCGCATTACACGACTGTCTAAAACATTGTGTTCACTTAGAAAAAAGCAAATATTATACAGTTTGCAGCTAATTAATTTAAGTTGAATTTGCCTTAAGATTTCATCAAATCAAATTTAATTTAAATACAGTAAACTCCCGATTATCCGCGGAATTGGGTGGCGCGGCATCCGCGGATAAGCAATTTCGCGGATTATCCGCAAAAGTAAAGTTAATATATCCACAAAATTGCTTCTGGGTTTTATAAAAGTAAAGTACAGTAAACGTAGTATTATAAGAAAAAAAAAACGTAATAGGTACGTGTGTGGTGAAATATGAAGATTTACAATTTTGCAAGGAAGTTAATTGTTTTTTAGCCTTGCAACCTATCGAAATCACTCAAAGCAGTTCAATTTAAATAGCGGGCAGTTTATTTTGCAAGTGACGCTTTTTAACAAAAATCTGTACATGATGTGCACCTGGCCGAATACATTTTGGAACACACCAGGTCTTTTTTCTATAGACATTTTTATTTTAATGCATTCGTTGTTCTTATAATGTATTCTTCGTTTTAAAAATTAAATGTATTCGTCATTCTTTGAATGTGTTCGTTGTTCTTGCAATGCATGCTTCCAACCAGTTTTGAAACAAATAAATTACATGGTGGGGAATTATCCGTGTTCTGCGTGGAGTTATTATTTTTGCAGGGGGAAAAAAGGGGTGGGAGGATCGTGGCCTGAGGATAATCGAGAGTTTACTGTACTTAATTATTGTGTATAAATCAATTTAGTGGAAAATTTAATATTCATTAGACAATTTTAAATAGTTTAGCTACAACACATAAGTGAACAAATATATCTTCATTATAAAAGTCAATAATTTTTTAAAACTCTTTAATGGCGTATTTCAAACTCAGTTTTCCACATTGTTTTAATTGAATTCCGACCGTTGATGCTATAAACTCCTGTTGATTTTCAACTCTAAAATGTGTATGTGTGTGTTTTTGTACAAAAAAGTAGGTTAAATGAATTGCTATTGAAAGTGTTTACTCAGTTCTAATCTAAAGGGTCAATATATCCAACAAAACAATATATTAACAATGCATATGTTAAATGTAGCTGTTAGCAATCAGTTGCGCTAGAATAAGTACGGAAACACAACTCGTTAGAAAAAACAAACTGTGCAGACCTTGAATGCTAACAAGCAACAAAACAACTTTCAAGCCAGAAAGATACTTTTTATTTCGTAGAAATTATGTTATGCGTTACACAATTTTATTAGAAAAGCTTAAATACATATCAAACTCCGTTAGGATCAATTTGAAAAGAATAAAAGAATTGGATTGTTGACCTAAGTAATCTACTAATCTTTAAAGAAATTGCTTTTGTAATTTTGTACCCATTTAAAATAGATAAATTGCAAAATGTGTTCGATAAAAGATGTTAATTTAAAAAAGAGTTTCTATACATATTCTTCATAAAACTACGAAGGCCTTTGTGGTCTGAAGCTTCATGCTACGGATAATACCTTCGCAGGATAATACCTTCTAATAATTGCAGGTTCAGGAACCAGGAGAATATTAAAAATAACACCCATAATTAACGTTATGTATATGGGACTGGTGCACGTTAAATATGTGTCGTCCAAAGCCATGAAGACGCTTACGACGACGTTCTAACGTTGCGTTGGGTGTCCACTCAGGAGTCCAATATCACGTATAGTTCTTATGTGACGTTATTTCAACCAAACTAAACCATAGGGCGCTATGGCTGTGTTTTGGTTATTGTACTAATGGCGTTATAAAGTTTGGATGATGATTGAATTAAAGTGCATCAGTTTTCTAGAAACAGCGTATTTTTGCTACAGCCAGTAGGCTAAAGGACAATAAAAATAAATTTTAGTTTAATCTTTTAGTAAAGTGCACTGTGCGATTCTTGTAATATATCTGCATTGGTAAATGCATACATAGAAATAAAGTAAAATTCTTGTTCGCCCATTACGAACAATAAACGAACAACATTTACAAACACAAATGCGAAGGAAGTAATTCTTTCACAAGTATAATAGACAGGTGTTTCTGGTGAGGTCATCCTTTGCTTTAAGTTGAACACTTCCTCTTTTTTACCCTCATATTAGGTTAAATCCTAGATAATTATTTATTTTTATTTTAATCGGGTCACAAAGCGTAACTTTTAAGCGAACAGATACCTCTCTTTTTTACATTAAAATAAAATAAATGTTCTTATTAACGTTTAACTAGAATTGGTTACATGCTGCAATTAGAACACGTACAACATTTTATAAATGACTGTTCTTTTAAATGATAATTCGAGTTGATTTATATTTTCTTCTTTCCAAACTTTTTTATAAATTTATTTCATCTAAACGTCTAAAATTGGCGAAATAGGCTCATTATGCTTCCAGAACGTAGTGGTGAAAAGTAGGGGAAAAAATCTAATTTTTTTAAACTAAAATTTAAAGAAAAAAATTTGGAATCATAACTTTTGAATAAATTATAACAATAATTTTTCGAAACTTTATTTGATAAAAATAGTTAAAATTAAATTTTTAAACATTTAAAAGTGCAAGCATTAAGAATTTAGGACCAATTTATTTATTAAAATTGTTTCTGAGTGAATTTTATTTTGGCCATGCTTTTCATATTTTCATTTAAATATATCAAATATTATTTAATTCTTCAAAAGACACGATTCTTCCATCTAACGATGCAAAAAGAAATTATAACTTTATAGAAAAAATGTATGGAGAATTTAATAAAATTTATTTGACATAAGTTTAATTTAGTGAGAGAAAAAAATCGCAAGTTTGAGGATTCTATAAATGGAATCTTTGGGAGTAAAAGGGTTAAATAACTATTAAAAAAAGGGGGGTGGGGGTGGTAGTCAGAAATTTATTTTAAGGTGGTTGAGTTGAATCTACAGGGCTATTGACGACGTAATTTAGAACTTAAGTCAAGTCACTAGCCGACACCTGAGTAGGCACCCAACGCAACTTTTAATCTAGGTGGTAAGGGGAATATGAAATAATTGAAAAAAAGTGTTTCTGGTATGATGATTAAAAAAAAAACTAGTCGTTCACAAAAATGCATATATTTTTGATTAAGTAGTAAAATTAAAAAAAAAAAATTATTTCAAGTGATATTTTGATAAATAGAACCGAAACTTCCAATAGACCCTAAAGCAAGATAAAATTCCTTTTGCTCAACTGCAAAAAAAATATCCTTTTCAATTTATTGATTTGTCTAATTTAAAACAAAGGCCATTTGCATTTCCTTATATATATGAATGGAAACAATCAACAACCAAACTCCTATACTTCTTGTAGTATTTCCGATTCCCGGCTCGATTCATGGTGCCTCGTGCCGCGATTGTTCGCTCCCTCAAAGAACTGGGAAGCGGCCAACTTGTGTTTACTGATTCAGCAGTCACCCAAGGTCAAAACTAGCTGCACGTGCCGCTTTCATTTCCTATTGCAGGAGATGCGCAGGTGTACGATATTTCACTGACATCCCTTCTAAAACCCTTTTTCGATTAAGAAACCGGCTCGGCAGTAGCTGGACATTTGGAAGATTAGTGCCCCGGAATTTTTTCGGAAAAAATGTGGTGCGCAATGTTGTTTTTGTGGGATTTACAGGCAATGTTTACTTTTTTTAATACATTGAAAAGTGATCCGAGCGGAGTGACATGCGCAGTGGCATTGTTATGATCCGCCCTGCCCAGTCGATGGACCAATGAAATCATTCCCTTTTGCCGCCAGTCTCAGGATTTACTCGGCAATTCTGATCCACTTTGACGGACTGGATTATTCGTATTCGTCTTGGAAAAATTCTTAGGAAGTGACGACAGTATAGCTATTCGCTGGTAATGTTCTGGACTGTCAACACGAATGTTCGTAAGGCTTATCTTAGACAATTATTTTGATTATTATAGAAATAAACTTATAACAGTTTAGGAAATATTTACGATGCAGCAGTGTCAAGCTATATTTGAAAATTTCGACCCGGCGACTATGACCATATGCTGTGTGCCGACTCCGTGTCACGTTGGTCAGCCTATAAGCTACGAAAAATTATCAGAGTGTGTGAAAATCATCTGCAACAATGATGCCTGCATGGAGGGGGAATACATGCACAAGATCTGCTTCGATCAATGGGAATACTCGGTGTTGACATTCCTGCGCTCTTCTGGTCGCGCTCGCAGCTGGAGCGAAAAGCAGCGCTTGCAGAACCTGTGGACCAAAAAAGGGTACGACCTGGCCTATAAAGCTTGTGGATGCAGATGCGGCAAGGGTCATCTCCGCAAAGATCTCGACTGGATGGCCCCGCCGGCCCCCATCGTAGACCAAGCCAAACGCAAGAAGCACCGCAAGAAGAAGAACGACAAGCCCATCCTGTCCATCACTGGCACCAATGCCGTCGTCAAACCGGGTATCATAGCCATCCAGCCCCAGGTCCCTGTCAACCGCATGCGAAGTTCCAGCATCTCCAGCGTGAGTTCCACTTCTGGCAGCCCTCCTAATTCAGCCTCCTCTGATTGCCCCCTGTCACCGACTTGGGGCCCCAAGCCCGGTTTCATTCCAGACCAGCAGCGCAAGGAACGGCACACCAGTGGTAGCATCTTCAGCCGTCGCCAAGACTACTCTTCCTTCAACTCGCTTCCACCCAACAAGATCAACTCCTACCACATCAAGATCGAAGATGAAGGTAACCAAGGCAATGACGAGATCCGTTGCTTTATCCTGTCCACCTTGAGTGCTAACAAGACTTCGGGCGTGAACTGTATATTATGCTATAGCCAAATGATAATCTTCGACCGCTATCCACTCATCGACGGAACATTCTTCGCTTCGCCTCGTCAGTATTCCAATTGCTCGATTCCTGTCAAGTTTGATTCTCAGGTCCAGTACCTCAATGCCATTTGTATGGGGTGCTTAGAGGGTTGGAATAGCATCCTTCTCTGCCGATATTGTGATAGAAGATGGGTGGGCAGTGACTTGATCCTTGGTACCATGTATTCTTACGATGTGATTGCAGCTATTCCATGTTGCCTAGATCGTCTCCGATGCAATACTTGCCAGCAATTCGTTATCTTGCCTGAATGTCCTATGCAATTCTTTAGTGATTACAGTCGTAGTATCACTTGCCCTACTTGTAATGCTAATGATTACCATTTTATTAAGCCGTTGACAACCTACTTTATAAGAAAACCCTCTTGCTAAGTCAATAAGAAATTAGGACGTTTTTGAATAGTAGGGTCAAGAGTTACTGTTTACAAATGTAATGCTAACTGTATGTTCATTTTATTCATGTTATTTTCGGACTTATGTGCACTTATTTGCCACTTTCAAAGTTGGTTTGTGATTAACCTTTATATAATGTTTTTATTGTTGTTACTTATTATGGTTAATAATCAGAATTGGAATGCTGGTGAAATTTGGTATATTTTCTCTTGCTTTCTTTAAGGTTTTATGAAAACCTTACAACTAAACCGATATATTTACCAATTTTTGTGTTTCCATATACAACATTTTGAAAATGAAGAAAGATGTCGAAATATCGATATCTATACTATATTTTTACAGTAAAAAAAACTGCATCACTGTTGTTAAATTGAAATAATCAGCAATTTACACTAGCCAGTATTGGTGTAATAGTAACTTTTACCAAGTTACTAGTGAAAAGAAAGTGGCAAATTCCAGATCCTAGTTGCTACATTGTTTTGGATTTTCACTGAATTTTAGGTGAATGCTTATGTTTTGAAGGCCACATAGTATGTGTTCTGATCACTGATCTCTAGGGTAAATGGATCGCTGATAGCGCCTTCCGCTAGGCGAGGGTTTGAAGTCATCTTTTCCCCCCAGATTTCTGCCTCACAATACTGTGGGAAAATTGCCTTTTAAAAAAAATTACTGTGCATTAAGTTCTTTTGTTTAGAGATCTTCTCTAACTTTTAACCTATAATACTTTTATTGTAAATTGCAGTAACCAAAATACGGCTGGGTTCTTATAATCATCTAAAAACGTTTCTTTACCTGACTTTATGGCTCAACTTTCTCCATATCCAGCGAGTTCCTCGTTTCGGTCTTTTCCCGAAACGGGTTTGTTGCAAATCACTGTAAATAGGACTTTTGACGATTGCTTTCGTTATTGTACATGCAGGCATGTTTTACCTTAAAATTAAGGGATTAAATATTTCTTTAAAAAAAAAAAATTACCCAGAGAGCAGGGGTCCTGGTTTTGATATAAGATTTCATATAAAAAAATTGCTTTTCAATATGCATGTCTGCAATAATTTTAGGGCACTGATTTGGGTTGTGGGACAATTTATCTAGATCCAAGCTAAAGCAAGTGCCATTTTTGTAATCTGACATTGTGTTCATAATTTGTACAGATACCCATTAACATTTTGTAAGTTTAATTGTGTACAAGTGTACTTATATTTTAAATGTTTCCCAATAATGTTTGTAACTTTCATTTTTAAAGATTTTTTTGCAATTCCATAAATGCGGGTTTTGATTTAAATATGCATACTTCAATTGTTTATGACTTATGTTAGTTGATGCTTTTTATATACTATTACAAATGGAAACTTAAATTCTCAATATAAAAGGTGTTAGTTTGTTTTAATAATTAGTATAAAAGCAATTTTTTTTGTTCCAACAATTACCATGTTTCTGGGATGCTAAGTTAGAAAAAAATTGATTCTTATAAAATAGCAGATTATATAATTTTTGTTTGTACGATTACTTAAACACCTACTTTGTTAGAATAATACTTAATAACTTTGAACAGGTTAAAACTGTACAGTTTTTGTATTAAGTTTTCTAATTGTTAAAATTATTAACATATTAAAATATAAGATTGTTCTTATATTAATAAGTATTGTTCTTGTTGCATGTTATAAGTAAGTTTGTTGTTTTAAGAACTTTTAATTCTTAAAGCTAGCTGATTTGAGGTGCTGGATATTTACTGAGAGAATAAAAAAATCTACTCGTGTTAGGTTTTCCAGAATTTATTATCAAAATTTAAGTGCTAAACGGTTTTTATTTTGATTTGAAAAGGCAGCACTGTAAATGGAAATTTAAAAAAACCATTTAATAACAGAAAAATCTAATCAAATTTGAAACATATCCATAATTTCTTTAGTCTTGAAGATTTTGTCTACATAACTGATTATTTCTCTATTTTTACAACTTGTATTTGCCACTTCTAGTCTAAGCCTTTGAACAATTTTTATTCTGCATGAATGAAAAAGTTTTAATTACAGTTGCAAGTAATCTTAAATTGATGACAACTGCAGGGTGTCCTTTTAGGATGGTCTAGTTTTTACGTATTCGGAAAGAACTCTCCATGTTGTTGGGTCCCATGATCTAGCATTATTACTTAGGTAGTTAAAAAAAAGAGAATATAATAAAAATCCATATTGTAATATACAGTCAACACTTGCTAATCTGAACCGCACTAATCCAAAGGTTTTGGTTTTTATTTTTTTTCCTCTAAACTAGTGTCTGATATTAGTGTGATCCACGGTTCAAGAAAAACTATACGGTAACTCTCGCTATTCATAAAAAAGGAAAAGAAAGAGTTAGTCAAAATTAGAGACTGAAATTATCGCACCTTTTTATTTATTATCCTTTGTTTTGGGCATAACTATAGTATAAAAGTTTTTATAACCTGATTAAAGTTCATAATTTACGATTCTCTACTCCTAGTCATACTCTCTGCTGAATTGCTTAAATGTAATGGGTATGATATAGAGCAACATAAGGCAAACCAAAGAACCTACTTCAACAAAGCGATTTTTTTTTGCAGCTTATGCTTCAGATTAGCAAATATGGACTGTATAATAATAATTCCTACAAATTTTAAAATAGAAAGTCAAAGCTAGCAAAATCTGAAATGCATGGAATTGTTGGTACCATTTTACTAGTTTTCAGATATGTTAGAATTATTTTTCTTCATTTTTTTATGTGTTTTCATTTCCTATACACTTATTCTCAACTTTATTAGGCTGTGATGTTAGATTGAAAAATCCCTCAGGTCAACTTGTTATTGCCCGGTGTAGAATTTGTAAATATTAGGCTCAGTATATTTTTTGGTACCCGGTTTGTTTTGATGCACTATAGGATTTATTGTTTATGTTGTACTACTCAAATTCTTCTTGCTTTTTTTTAATGCAATATTGCTTTGCAGTAGTATATGCCATAAAAAATGTACCCTTTGTTTAAAACTAAGATGGTTAAAGTCAGTCATCAATTTGTTTCTTTTTCTAATCAAACTCTCTAACTTCTAGTCTAATGGCTGCTTGATTTTTGATTTAAATGTAAAATTATTTAAAAATTAGTGCATTTTTCTCGCATACCCTTAAAATGTAAAAGTTGTTTACATACAGCAATTAGTTTCGCATTCCAAGCAAGTGTAAAATTACCATTTTTTTCATTATTAAATTGATTTTCGTTATATGTACATATAAAAAATAAACTATTTGCAGAATTACTGCTGTCTACTTCCAACCTTTAAGTTTTCAAAGTGGAATTGTAAAATGTTTAAGTATTGGTATAAATGCCTCTATAAATGAGTAGTTTATGTTTATTATTTTTAAGTGGTTTTGATACATATGTCTTTCTGTACTCTAGGCAATATAACCTCTCTGAAATTTCATTATTCTATATGTTTTAGTTCTAGATTTTTTATTTTAAATACTTTTAGTTTATTGAAGTGTTTCAACATTTTAACTGCTCTTGCCTTGGTATAGTTCTGTCTGTCCCGGTTATCCCTTTTTTAGTGAAATTTATGTATGTTATTTGTGTGTGTATAGATTAAAGGTAAACCTCCTTTTATTATCTTTCTGTTTATGCTTGGAGGATAAGCAATATACTTAAAATAAATGTCTTTTTCAGTAATGTAGTTTTTTGTTTGTTTTATTAGCAATCTATATTCAAGAAGGCTTTCCAGGATGCATGATGTTCAATACTTTCTTATAATATTATCTTATGAAAACTCATTTTTCTTGTATTAAAGGTTTAAATAATTAGCAAGCTTAACAATACCTATCTTCTAATAAATATCTTTGTTATACATTTAGATTTTTTTTTGTTTCTTTATGTAAATTAGTATTATGATGGAAAATTTAGCAATAGTTTCGATAGCTAAATTGTATGTTATTTTTAAATCTTAGTTTCAGGTTATAAAACGTAAAGAAATAATTTTTAAAAAAATTAATTCTTGTTTATAAATTTTGTGTTTGCCCTGATGTGTTTAGGTAATGTAAACATGTCCATGCTTTGTAATACTTATGAGACATTAGTTTATCCAGATTATATTTAAAATAAGCAGTTCTACATTAGGTAACTACATTTTTAGTAGAGGGAATATTTTAAAGTGTAACTATGAAAAGTAAAATTTTAACTTTTTGCTGCAAGTCCTAGACTTGTTAGCCCTTGTGTAGCAAAAAACTAACCACATTTTTTAATGGTGATACAGTTTTAATAAATGCCTTAGGAATATCTCTTTCACTATCGTCCACTTTTTAAAAATCCTCTACAAAAAATTACATTGCACATCAGGTAACTGTTTATCTATATTTCACTATTTCTGTGCTGGTTTCAACGCTGCCTAATTCAGAATTAGTCATTAGAAAAAGTTAGAATTGAAAATGCACTATACATGAAACATCTCTTGATAACGCAAGTCTGGCGAAATTGAGTCAAGATCAAAATTTCGAACCAAAAGCATTCACAGCCAGTTTCAAGAGTTAATCTCTTCAATTGAATACAACAGCTTAATCACACAAGACCTAAAACAAAAGATGGTCGATTTAGAAAATAAAACTATACATTACAATCAGAAAACCCTACCATAAAAGGTCATTTAAGACAACTTAAACGTGATGTTACAGAAGTAAAGCTTTATGCATGAAGAATAAATGTCAAAGTATCAAATCTCCTCGAAGCTGAAAACTTATATGATCTGATGTTACGAAAAATGTCTGGAATCAACCATAGTAGATAATATTTCAGTTAGGCTTAGGTTTCTACTTAAAGCTTGAGACACAATGCATATCATTTTTCAACGCGATTTAAAAGTTTCGGGACATTTTATTGAAAAACTTTGTAACCCAAAATTTACCAACGATCTAATTAATCCAAGATTGCCTGATTCACCTGTATCAACGAGCATCTGCCACCAGAAATGACTCATTTTTCCTGCTTGTAAAGCTAAAATTAATAAAGGGTACAAGTCCCGCTGATCTCAGGATTGGTAAATATTCTTGTGCAAAGATGAGTTATCAAAGTTTATTAAAATTAAAACTATAAAAGATCTAAATGGCTTCTAAAATAACTACAGATTTTCTCTCACTGTACCTGATACAAATTGTTTGTATATTAATAACTGATGAATTTAATTACTTCTGAAATCCTATTAAAAATAAATCAATTTATAATATTCTTCACACCAACATATGTAACATTTGTGCTAACTTCGATAGTGTAGTTGCTTTTATTTCGAATTATCTTGAATATATCAGTTATTGTATTATTAGAAATTTGGATTTACGAAAGTGAAATAGTTTTTTTTTTAGTTTAGAAGGGTTTTATTATGGTAGAACAAAAATTTTGAATTAAGAAGTTGCTGAATAAAAATTAACTATTTTTAATCAAAAGGGTTAAAAGCTATTTCTTTTAACATTAAGTTAATGGTTAGAGATGTTGAAAAGAAAAATTGCTAGTGTAAAGTTTGTGAATATATATGTATAACACAAGACTTATATTAAAGTTTACTTTATTGCAAACAAACATACAAAAAATGAGTTCAAGCTCACTGAAATTGTTACAAATGTAGCATACAATGAAGTTTCTAAAAATTGTGCATATTTTAATTAGTTAATTAACAAATATAGGCATCTCACATTTCTTGCAATCAAATTAACTTGAAGCTTTGTAAAAAATTTTGTAGTGAAAACCTTTTTAAGGCATTAAAATCAATTTTTTGCATTCATTAAATAATATTAATACAAACTCATTCTCGAACAATAAATCACAATGTATTTTTACTAAAAGTCATTTGATGCCTTGACGATAAAAAATAAGTTTTACCAAAACCCTTTTGAGACACCTCCTGGAGGGTTGTTTACTCTTATACCACTTCGATTTCCTTTGCTGTCATCAATCTGTTCACCTAGATGAAAATATGCAAACAATATTTTTACATTTATGTCTCTAAAATATATACAGTTTCAAAACTTAAAAATTTTCAAACTAACATGGTGTATAGAAATATTACTAGGAAGTTTTAAGAATGTTTGGCACAAATAATTATATTTGTCAATTTATCTATACAATAATTAATTTATCTCTTTTTGATCTAGTATTAAGAATTATTTAAGTTGTGCTGTATTGGATATTTGATAGTTTAAGATTATAGTGAAAGATGTTTGAAATTATACTGATGTTCTATTAGTCCATGCATGTAATAAACCCTGGATGTAATAGGTGTTTCAAGTAAAGGCGTTATCTTGTAACTTATTTCTTAAACTTTAATTATGTTATCAAAAATTTTATACAAGCATATGACTTTTCTGTTTAAGGCAATACATTGCTAAAACATAAGAATGTAATCATTATAAAATTATACTTGCCAACATTGAAATTTTGAAAACCTTACAATTTCAATTATGGGGCTCGAAAGGGCAGGGGTCAAAAAGACAAATTAAGAATATACAGGATTTAAAAAAAAAACAGAATATACAGGATTAAAAAACATACAGCACAACATAAAAGTAAAACCTCAAATAACTGCATACGGTTACCAATCCACAGGGAAAGCATTTAAAAAAAAATTCCCTAATTTTTCCCTGTATGGCGCAATTCTTACGGCACATTTTTAGTTTACACTGTTCATACACTTATTAGGAAAGAGAATCAAGCACTCTTTAAATAATTTTCAAGAAAAATTCAAGGAATAGAAATTACTAAAATCATAAAATCTGAATAGATAAAGCGTTTTTTTTGTTGTTGTTAAAACTAAAACATGTATAAAATCTGAAAATCTGCATTAGGCTGAAGTAGAAAAATATCTAAAAAAGCTTCAACACACAGAATTTTATGTTTTAACATTCAAGCTGTTCTTGCCATCACATGATCACGACTCACGGACCCTTGATTAGAAGCAATAGAAGAAATATTCTGGTTGATCCAACTTGACCTTAACCGGAGCTACAAGAGTAAAAAACGAGACTTCCGATAATGCAGAGAACTGTCAATCATTACGTGCTACGCGATGTCATCGCTAAATTTCGAGAAAATTACTCGGCAGTAAAATAAGCGAATCAGGAAGCATTGTTGGATTGCACTGGGTTAGCCGATATTCGAAGAAATTTTAGTGTAATCGAATTTTAATTAATCTTCAGATTTTAATTAAATTTTTTCATCTTTATTATTAAAATTAAAAATTTAAACTTGCTTTATGTTGACATTTAAGTTTAGTTTTCATTGATATAGACTGAGAATGGTGAAAAAATTGTATTGTGCAAAAGTCAGCCCCCCTTTTTTTAAGGCACTATATTTTCTAAAATAACTGATCTATACAGGAGTATATGCGCCATTCATTAATGATGTTTAAAAATAAAATTCAAATCTAGTTCCGGACAGATTTCGGTTAATCAAACCTTTCAATATTTTGTTACTTAAAAGTTTGAAAGGTGATAGAGGCTGGTCCGGCTAAATCGTATGTTTTGGTTGTTTTCGCATGAGATAACAAAATTTTTTATTAGATTTTTTTCATCGTCCGATTATATATTTTTTTAACAATCAGTAACAATCGCATCGGCCAAAAAGCGCCATCGGACGACCCCTAATATATTTAATTTTAAAATAACAAAATTTAAAAATAGATATTTCTCTAGAAATAGATAGAAAAATCTTACAATTTTTTCACATGTCCGTACAATCTTACAATAAACTGAAAATTCGTACATTGTACGGCCAAACCGTACATGTTGGCAAGTATGATAATGTATGTATATAAGTTTGTCTTTTCTAAAAATGTATATCGGCCTGCATGGACACGTGGGATTATGAAAATTACCTCAAACAAGAAACTAAATATTATTAGAAATATCGTCATGATTTTTAAATACTATAGGCTTTATTTATTCAGCGTTGGAATAGTATTTATCCCAAAATTCCTTATTTAATTTAGCTTATAGTTTCTTAAATTATATCTAATTAAAATTATTAAAGAAAAACCCATAATAAAACTATATTCATAATTTTTTATTAATTCAGGTTAAAAGTTGAATAAATTCAAACAGTAGTAAAAACCACAAGCACAACTCCTGCCAATATTATTTCGTCGGTCAAATGACAAAACCACGAAAAACAAAACCACTTCACGGTTCAATCGGTTCTTTTTTTCTTTCTTTCGGTTTTAACCGGGACCAGTTAAAAGTAACTAAAAACCGGTCATTTGAAAAACCGGTTCTAGTTGCTTGGTTGGTTGAACGATTCCAGCTGTCTATTTAGGTTAGGTTTAAATTATCGTCGAACTTTAGCTACAAGAGGGCTATTGGTGACAGGCGTCGTAATTTAGGACCACAATTATGGTGCCTACTCAGGGTGTTGGCTACATTGGGTGCATACTCAGGTGTCGGTTCGTGACTTGTCCGTGGTTCTTAATTACGACGCCCATCGACAACTGCTGTTGTGTAGCTCTGGTGCGACGATAATGCAAGCTAACGATAACCTTCAATTTAGCCGGTTAAAATGTTTATTCAAAGCGGTTCTTCAGTTTTAACCGGTTCAGCTAAAAAATGTTTTTGCCCATTTAACTGAAGCCAAAAAGCAGTTTAACTGTTTCCGGTTTTCCATCCCTTTTCACATTTGTGTTTTTGCACATTGGTCGTTTTGACATTTTACCGACGATATATAACATCAAAAGAAGCTGTAACAATCCCAATTTCTATTAACATTAAAAAATATCAGAAAAATATTAAAAAAAACACAAACGAAATACAGTTTTAATAGTATATAATTTATAAAATTTCAAACCTGAAAGACTAAATGAAGAATCCTGCAAGTTCCTTCCACCACTCCTGGTTGGTGGACGTGAATGGAACGATGAGCTTTTACTTGGTACAACAGGACTAAACATATCTTTCGGAGTTTGGCAGGGATTTTCTTCAGCTCTTTCAGGAATATCTCGATTGACAGGAGGAGGGAAAAGCTGGTAAGTAAATAAAACCATACTGTTATTACAAGTAACATCTTCGTAAATATTTTTTGCTTTGAAGGTACTAAAAACTAGAAAAGCTTGCGGAGGCGATTAATGGCCAACCAGCTTTCTGAAATTACAGGTACTGCACCACTTTTTCTAACTTACCTACTAATGTTGGATACAAACTACCAGTAAAAATATGAAACTAAAGGCAACTAGTTCTAAAGCTATATATTACATTTAATAATAAATTAGTACTCATTTTTAAAAATCACAAAGATTCAGTATGTTTTAACTGTTATCTATTTCAGAAATATGAGCTGATACTAAGTTTCAAAAGTTAATACATTTTTAAATGACCTTACTTCTCTCTCCCGAAAGCAAGCAAATGCAGGAGGTGAAAATGGCGCCATCGGAACAAATTTTCCACTTCCTTGAACAACCTTCACCTGGATTACCATAATAAAAAGAATTCAAATCAAGAATTATATAAATTGATTAGGAAAATTTTTTTTACAAAAAAAAACATTAACAAGAATAAATATTAACAACTCAAAAGATAAAATATTGCAAGGATCAAGTACATTAGGATTTTAATAATAACAAAAGAGAGAAATCATGAAAGAAAAACCTACTTTCCTGTTATTTTAATACTCAATGAAATGCTTATATTGTATGGATTGGCAGACAGAAGAAAAAAATAGGAAAAGAAAGACAGGACCCACATAAGATACTAACAATAAATACTTTTATAACTCTGAATGTTAGAACTACTAAGTTAAAACAGACTGACGAAATGGCGTACAGACAGCCGGACACAAAATATTAAAGATAGGCCACTAATGTCATGTCTTTCAAACATATAAAAATTTAATTGGATGGATAAAACTTAAATTATTACAGGCCGTTTAATAAAAGATAGAAGAATGGAAAAGTGTTTGGATGGATTTGGGTGGACAAAAAGTATAAAAGATTGGTATCTGATGTCATACCTTTCTAACAAAAATGAATTTTTAAAATCAGGCGGTTAAAACAGAATTCAGAAAGGGATACGGACAGACAGCAATCACCACAATACATACTTTCCATTTTCTTAATTCTTTCAAATTGAAAAAAAAAGATAAGTAGGCTAAAGATGAAACGCTGTGTGCCACTTTTTAAATTAGCAAATAGTGAAATATCAAAGAAATACATTGTGCTATAAATTACATCAATCTAAACTGATTTATATAATTAAAAAAAAAAAATTCATTCTAAATAAAGTTTCTCATGCGATTTTTAATGTGGAAACAGCGATTTAAATGAATACACAAATTTTCAATGCTATTTATCTACAGGCAGGTAGATAGATGTTTGTCCGGTCATATAGACACAGGGACAAAAAGTATACAGGATAGGTCTCCGATGTCAGACATTTAAAAAAAAAAAATTAGGATCGGACAGATAGAACAGAATTTGGAAAGGAGGTACGAGTGGGTAAACAGATATCTCCAGCATGTCAATACCTACTTTTCCATCATTTGAAAATTCTTTTTAATTCACAAAAAAGGAAAGTAGGCTAAAAAAGTTTGTTTACATTATAGCTAATAAATATTTTAAAAAAAATACTTTTTTTAGTTTTTATTGTTACTTTTTAGAAGAGAGGTTTAAGAATGAAAGGAATTGTTTAAAAAGAACCTTGCAAGAAAAATGAATTTAAATAACTTGCCAATTAGCAAAACCGCAAATGTTTAGAAAGCTAGGCAGCAATCTGGCAACCAGATAGAATTTATTTTCAAGGTTACCTTAACAGATTATGGATCTTCTTATTAATCGCAACGAAATTTAAGTATAACCATCATATTCCTTATTCACTTTGAAGTACACACTAATGAATCTGCAGCTCTGATGTCAAAAGGTACAGATGTACATAATATTTAACCATTTAAAATAATTCTATAATTTTGTAAGAAATCTATATTAAGATACATAGGTAAATTTAACATCAGATAATTAAAGAAGAACATATTTTTAATTGTAATGGTAACTATTTTATCAGTACATACAAAACTTTTTACACATATTATTCTACAACAATACAAACAAAATTTTCTGGCTATTTTTTGTTGATTTTAAAACACAATTTTTGACTTTATAACTTAGAAAGGTTTAAGACCTTATATTTTAATTAATATTTTCAAATATTTTCTTGTACTCACCTCTCCACAGTTTACAACAATTTTCCCTCGTGATATAACATATTTTGGAACTCCTCTTACTGTCATTCCTTCAAATATATTGAAATTAACAGCATGATGATGGGTTTGGGCAGAAATTGTTCTTTCAGCATAAGGATCCCAAACCACAATATCTGCATCTGATCCTACCTGTATTCTGCCCTGAAAAACAAGACTTACATTTAAATATACAATCCACATTTAAAAATTACAAATGAAAAAAAATAGAATATTCTTATTATATACAAAGTACATATGACGTACTAACCTTACGAGGATAAATATTGAAAATCTTTGCTGCATTTGAGCTTGTTATTGCAACAAAACGGCATGGATCTAATAAGCCAGTCATCTGAAATTAAAATTACTCTTATTTGTATGGTAATTTTAAGGAAGCAGCTCTCTAAAATGAAAGAAACCTAGCTTTTTAAAAAAAACACTTTTACAGAAATAAATAGCAGTGTTTTTTAAAATTTCGATAGAAGTATAGAACTAATTTTAATACTTAAAATATAGAAGGCATAAAATTTAGAGAAGTTTTTATTCAAAGCTTTCATATCTCTTTAAGGTATATAATATTTTTTATTTATTACATAATGCAAATTTACTCAACAATTTAATTTCATCTTGTCAAAAGTAATGAACTGATATCAGGTTTAAACTACTCACCACGCCTTTTTCCCAAACGATTGACATTCTGTCTTCAACCCCATTAACACCATTAGGTATCTTTGTGAAATCTTTAACACCCATGGCTTTTTGAGATGAGTCAAAAGTACAATTGTCGGACCCAGTAGTTTGAAGAACATTACTAAAATTATAAAACTAATCTGGATAAGTTTGTTTAAATAATGTACTTATATAATTTTAAAATATTTTTCAATAAGATATAGATGTAGAATAACTTATAAACAAGATATGTTTTATCTTGAAGAACTCAACATATGCAACCCACTCAGTACACTTTATTTTTTTTTAAATAATGCTTGCATTTAAGATTAGGAGTTTGTAAAAGTTTTGTCAAACACAAAAGCAAGTTTAATACAGTAAATGCTCTTCAATGGAATCATTGATTAATTGAACTACCACTAAATCAAATGAACCACACACACACATATTGATGAATGTTTTGACTATTTAAATATACTGTTATTTTTTTAAATATGACCTAGGTAATATTTTTGCACAGAAAGAAGTTTTAGTAATTTGTACCTGAATGATAAAAGCTTTTGTCAAGATATTTCAACACAACAAATTTTGTTTGCATAATTCTTTAACTAAAATGTTTATACTCTATATTGAAGATATTTTACACCGGTTGATTACATTATTATACATGTAAAGTTGCACTTTTCCTAAAACTCGGATTGTTTTAATGCCACATTTAGCTGAAAATGTTTGGTGATATTTGTTGAACTTTCATAACATGTAAAAAAACTTTTCCCAAATATTTCCTTTGTCAAATTATATTTATTATCGATATCACTTTATTTTGGCAGACAATTTGAAATTTAACTTCATTTGTGTTTTATTTTTACACATTAATATTTATTTTTAAGTGAACTGCACCACGAAGAAGATTTAGTGACATGTCTAAGTTTAGTCCTCAAACATGCGGCAACCTTACACCCTGTATTCTCCCTGCATGTGGCAAAACTCTCTAACCACCTCAGGAACGGACCCCTGGTTGAAAATGATGTAAATGTAGCTCACTCAACGGAGGAAACTACTAGTTGTCAAATGTTATAACTGCATTAATGTATTTAGAAATTAAATCATTTCTGGTGGAAAATAGGACCAGGTTGATATTAAAAGGTAAACAGAAAACTTCTAATAACCATTGTTGCCAAATTATACCAAAAAAAATTATATAAAAAGCAATAGCTGCCAGATACATTTGGAAAGTATAATATTTTCAACAGAAAAACCTAAATACTTTAGTAAAATAACACACCTCGCCAAACATTTCATCAAATCGGAGGCAGTGTGGAGATCTGGCCGAAGGGGTGGAGCCATGACAAATGCAGCTGCATGCTGCCAGCATTGATTAAAGTGATGAGTACCATCAGCTCCCAAAGCTGCTGCAACAGCCTCTCCAAACACTTGGCAGCCTTAAAAGTTTAAACTACTATGTATAAAAACAAAATAAAAAAAAAATTTGCAATTATAAAAGTAAAATCTCATAACTTCACACCAACTAAATATTAGCTTTGAGTATACATACAAGACATTTTTTATATCATGCCTAGTAATAAATTTTATCTATGAATAACGAACAGAGGTATGCACATATTCCTTCATTTTAGAATAGGCAATATTTTTTTTATAAGAATCGTTATTTTATTTAAAAAATTAATATAAGATGCGATGAGAATAAATTGGATACGAGGTTTTAGGCAACCTCAAAAATTGGCAAATATATTCGTTTGAATCCATTTTGGGGAGGTTGTGGCAACAAAATTTTAAATAATTATTATAATTTTTGAAAAATTAAGTACTCTTATTAAATATATACATTTCCTTGCATTGTTAAATTTTTTCAACGATACTTATTTAAACTGATCATCCACTACCCCTTGATTTGGTTTTACACCAGAAATTTGTAACTTTTGTTTAAAGTGCACAATAATAAACGGTTGAAATAAAATCTAAAATTTTTCATGCATACCAGCTAATAATAAGGAAAGTGCAAGCTAGTCTAAAATTATTTTCCATTAAAACCATATTAGCTGACTTTGATGACAGATAAACTTTTGTAAAATGTATGTTAAGTGTATCAATTAAATTTTAATTACCAGCTGCAGAAATCCATATACCTGTGAAATTGTTTGTATAGAAATGTATATTGTTACACGATGTTTAGCAATAGCATATTACAAACTGCAAAGAAATACTCTTAGTACCAAACATTGTTTTGTTTTCCATTAAAGTTAGCCTATAATATAATAATATTTAAAGATTATTTAAGTATTAGGGATAATTAAAATGAAACAACCTATACAAATTAAGGAAAAAAATACCTTCTTGTTTCTTTTTGATAATAACATCAGCAGCAGATTTGCTCATAACATGAACAACATAAAGTGGACAGTGAACTTGGTTGGCAAGTACTATAGCTCGATTTGTTGCTTCCGCCTCTACCTATTTTAAAACGAACAGCTTTTATAGCATCCTTATTTCAACGATTAATTCACTAATGCTACTAAAGTTCATTAAAATGAAATATTGAAACCTATATTAAATCTATTTTACAATGAAATTAAGAGAAACAAATTATTTTGCACAAATAGTTTTTAGTAAAGTATTGCACTTAAAAACTGTAAAAAGTCCATGATAAACATACAATACATTAAGCCGTTAAAACTGATAGGAGCTAAAATGCATCTGATGCCAGTTTTAGGAAATAAATGGCTGCGTTAAAAAAAAACTTGAAAAACTTTCTTACTTCTTCAGGTCTGCTATACAAATGACCTTCAGGACCGGTCACACCTCTTTTAAGTAATTTTTGCTGATTCTACAAATAAAATCTTCATTAATTATAATGCTGAAATATTATTTAATTTTCATTAATGTCTGCTAAAATAAAAACTATCTGAATTCAATGTACTATCATGCATTTAAAAATAGTTAAGTTTAGTTTGAATTATCGTCGCACTAAAGCTACACGAGGGCTATTGGCGACGGGTGTCGTATTTTAGAACCTCAGTCAAATGACGAGCCGACGCCTGAGTAGGCACCCAACGGAACCGTTAAGGGCGACATCATACGCAGCGTTGGAACTTTGAAGCATATTTAACGTGCACTCCCTCTACACAGGGTATTATTTGTCGGACATTTTTGGCTGCACTGGCCGTTTATAGGTCGGCAGTTATTTTGGCGATGCCCGGACCCGAACCTGGGACCTTTCGCATGCTAGGTGAATGCCTAACCAACTGGGCTCCCCAGCCCCGCATTTAAAAATAAGTTATACTTATATTTACGAAACAAATATGTAAAATGCATTTAAAACTTTCTATCCTGACTCCCCCTCCCCTCCAATTTTGGCAAAATGTTAAAAGCTTTATCAAAGAATTCCTGGTATGATAAAATAGTAGCATCAATTTTGTTAATAAACTATAAAAGTAAACCTGGTACATGTTTAATAATTTTCTAAAATAAAAGTATTCATTAGCCAAGGGATTTATGAAGTAAAATAAGCTCATAATTAAATGCAAGAAAATATAAATACCAATGCAATGACATCTCCATTTTCAGCATGAATCATTGCTAATGCTCCAATTCTTTTACATGATTCAAATATTTTTAAAAGATCTTTATCACCTAGCTGCATTCCCTCGTACACCATAAACATTTTGAAAGAGTTTACACCTGTAATTTTTTTTTAGAATAAATAAAAACGTAAATTGTATGAAAGTAAAATTGTTTTAATTGCAATGGATTTACTTCTCAATGTACATAGATATCTAGTTTTACATAATTAAAACTATTCTTTACAGATTCTTGACACAATATAAAGGTTTTTTTTTTTTGTTTTCTAAATTAATATTTCAGCTTATGGACAATTTTCAAATGAAAATATAGTCCATTCTCTCTCAATATAACTACCGAAAAGTTGTGAAGTCACACTAGAGAGAATGCTCTTTTGGCAAAATAAATATATATGTATACTAAATTTATTAATAAAATCTATTGCATTGCTTTCAGTGTTGTATTTGTTAAAGTAGTTTATCTTAGGCACTTTTATGAATACAGTATACTCTTATCATAACTTTTGAAACAATCAAGGGGGTATACTCTCTTTTTATAAACATACCAAAGGTTATACTCTCTTTTATAAACATACCAAAGGGTATACTATCTTTTTATAAACATACCAAAGGGTATATACTCCATTTATACCGCAGTGTATCCCCAAATAGAGCATTGATTGGTTCTACATTAACTTAATGATTTGATGGATGGTTATAGTCTTTCCGAGTACAATTCAAGCTTCAAAGACACTTTTTCTCTATTATTGTGTGAATTTCAGGAAACAGTGTGACCATCACTGTGTTTATTTTAGCTGGGTTCGGAATGATTTTAAAATAAATTTTCGCAAGGGGAACGAGAAAAGGCGCATTTGAAGCTTATGTTGTGATCTGAAATACAATAGAATTTATTTATAGTAAACACTACTTTAAAACACACCAACTCGGGGAAAACTAGGAATTAGAAGGCGAACCAAAAAAGAAAAATTTAGGAAATAAAAAAAACATTAAAATCGTTTTCCCAATATAAATTAAAGTCATGATAGGTGGTTGGTTTAGAAATGCCTATAAGTTTTAATAATATTTTTTTGACTCATGGCTAGTCAACTGTATGTATCTTAATTCTAACTTTTGATAACTTTAAAATGTTTTAATTAAAAAAATATTTAAAAGTACCTTTTTCTGTAGTTAAAATTTCCATTTCTTTTTCAGTGTCTTCATTCCAGTTTGTTACAATAGCATGAAGACCATAATCACAGCAAACATTTCCATCGGCCCAGCCTCTCCATTTATTATAGGCTTCCAATATAGATATACCTTTAGCCAAAGCAAAATCAACTAAAAATAAATAGTAAATTATTAGAGAAATGGAAATTTTATTTATTTCATATGGCATCAAGAGGAATACAAATCCAATTAAAAAATATTGCTTAAATACATAAATTGCACAGTAAGATCAACATCATCCTCAAAATTTTAATAATATTGAATGAATATAATGTTAGGGGAGGGGGAATTTTAATTATATCAATTGGTGGGATAAAAAATTTCAGATTTTCTTTTGGGAAGTCTAATATATACATTTATTTAAGCAAATTGAAATTAAAGTGAGAACTACTAATAAACTACTTTTACTACTATGCATTGACTCTATTACCTATATCCAACTTAAATTTTTGGGAGGGTTTTTAAAGTTTTTATTTTATAGGACAAAAAAATACTAATTAAAGTGTTGATAATCATACAATTAATTAAATTATTTTCTTAAATTGTAATGTAGCAACTTTTGTTAAAAGCAATATCTGAAATAAAAAGTTTCAACATAAGCAGAAAAATGCTTAATGCAACAAGAAATATTCTAATAATTCTTATTCAACTTACTAATCATAGTAGTTCCACCTGCAAGGGCTGCTTTCGTGCCCACATAAAAATCATCCACTGATACTGCACCCATGAATGGGAATTGGAAATGGGTATGTGTATCGATTCCACCTAAATAAGAAGAGAATTTTGGTAGAAAAATTTCTTTGAACATAAATAAATGTATGAAAAATACTTATTACTTATATATAGGTTGTACAATACCTTCTGAAATTAAATATTTTATTTTTTAATTTATATGGATTAGACAATTGTAAATTGTCGCAATTTGAGTAAATGGCGACGATTGATTGAAAATGCATGTGAAAAATTTGCTTTTCTTATTGCTAATAACAATTTTATTACCACATGATGCACCATAGAACTAGCAACAATAACCTGCTAACTCTATGGATTTAACCTGGCATACAAGATTTTTAACTAACTTTCTGAATTTCCGTGTCATCTGTACCGATTGCCGGATTTTTAAAGGAAACATTAAGCTTTCTCTTGGTGCCCAGAACTCCTAAAATGGTTATTACTAAGTTAAATTCAAAGAATTGGCAAGTTGGTAGGCTGGAAATTGATGTCAAAATAGAGGCACAGTTGAGAAACCTGCAATAATAACCCTTGAAAACTATGTAACTTTCAGTATGTGATACATTTATAATGTGTTAACAAGATACTATTTAAGCAAAAAAAAATCAGGTTACATAATTTGTTGTTGTTGAAGGTTCAAATGGTGTAATGTTAAAATGGAAGGACCTGTGGTGTGCTGAAGATTTTACGCAACCCATGTCCACCAAAGGGTACCTGAAGGTGTAACCCAAGTTACATAATATGATACTTATTATAATCTAGATCACTTATACAGGGTGTCCTAAAAGTTCCCGTACTGACGATTCGTGAATTTTTTACACACAAAACAACAAACTTTAAAACATTGTTTTTATGCTAATGGTGAAAAAGCCCTTTTAACAAAACGTAGCAAAAAATTTGGAACTTACATTTATATTAAATGTTCAAAATGTCCACCCTTTTCATCGAAGCAAAGCTGAAGGCGTTTGCGCATATTTTTAGAAACGCGTTTCAAGATGCTGGGAGTGACTTCTTGTATCCTTTGCGTAATGGCATTTTTCAGATCATCTATTGTTTGTGGATTATCTTCATAAACTTTGTTCTTTAAACATCCCCACAGGAAAAAGTCAGGGATACTCAAATCAGGGGAACGAGGTGGCCAAAGATTTCTTGAGATGAGTCAATCACCAAAAAAATCTTGAAGCATGTCCATGGTTTCATTACTTGTATGGCTTGTTGCACCGTCTTGTTGGAACCAAGAATATCGTTCATTCACTTCTAATAATGCAACAAATTGTTAGATAACTTCTCTGTATACAGTTCCATCAACAGTTGACTTGAAAAACAGAGTCCCAATAATCCTTTTACGTGATACGGCACACCATACCCCAATTTTTTGAGAATGTAAAGGTTTTTGCATTGATGAATGAGGATTTGTCGTCGCCCAGATGCAGGAGTTTTGAGTGTTCACGAAACCGCTTAAATGAAACCATGCCTCATCGGAGAAAAATGTTTATCCAAAATTTTGATGTTGTTGCGAATAAATCTCCGGAACCATCGACAATAATAAAGCCGCTTTTCATTGTCCGTTGGCTTTAGCCTCTGTACCATTTTTACACGATAAGCCCGAAAATTCAAAGCTCTTAAAGCCTTATGTGTCTATCCACGTGATGTACCCATTTGTTGCGACAAACGCCTCACGGATGTTTGAGGAAATTGCAATATTCTTCGTTGAGTTTCTTGCACAAAATCTGGTGTAACAATTTTCGGTATTGATGATCTTCGGTCTTCTGTGTTTGTCTTCCACCAAACCTGTCTCACGAAATCTCTGAACGAGTTTATATAGAGTATCTTTACTCGGTATAGCATCATCTGGATATTTATGTCGCCAAAATTTGTTACATCTTTCATATGATTTACATCCAAAATAAGCCTCAAGCAGCGCAATTCTCTGAATGCGTGATAAAGTCATGTTGCAATGAAGAACAAAATGACATGGAATTTTATTATAGCACAACTTGAGCGCGAAAAAAACCAAACGATAAAAACAAAAGATTTGATGAAATAATAAGCAGACAATAAAATTCAATATTTGAAAAATTAAACACGGATAACGATTTTTTTAAGTTAGAGTACAGGAACTTTTAGGACACCCTGTAGTAATTCAGTTGTAAAGCAAATCTAGGGTTGGATAATTTTTGAGGTTGTGGCGAACCACCGCAGACTTTCATAGGTTTCTTTATTCTGATACTAATTACACAAACATTAGACTAGCAGGTAAAAAGCTTTTGACTTCCCAGGTAAATTTTTTTAATGAAGGAAAAAAAGTTCTATTTTTTTTCCACCTGTGAAATAGCTGTTTATTTGCTTCTTGAGAATTAACTACGTGTATAACTAGGGAAAGGGTTTTGTTGAAATAAGGTAGTTTTAGAGCTACATGAGGACTATTATATGAATACTGTTATTTAATATACTCTATAATGATAGGTAGAAAAAGTTTAATTTATTGCTTTTACGATATTTTAGTGCTTTGAAGATATTAAATATATTTTACTTTTGTTTGATTCTATACAGTACTCAAAACAATCATGAAATCCAATAATTTATATAATCCTACAGACAATTAGCTAACTTGGCAATTCATATTTATTAAAAAAAGATTTTATGTGGTACAATAAAAATTTTAGAGCAAAAATATTATCACTACCTGGAATGACATAATTTCCTTTTGCATCTATTTCAGTAGTTCCACCTTCTACAAAGAGGTTTTTTCCAACTTCCCTAAAGTAAAAACAATTGAAATACATAAATATTTTTTTTAATACAATTTACCATCAATTTAATCATATAAATAAAAACATTTACTAATAATCCTTTAGGTAATAATTTAAATTATGAAAAATAATAAATGCATAGAAGAGTCAATTGATTGCTTAAAAAAAATATCAAGCAACTTTCAAGAGAACAATAAAAATATATGTAAATTTGAAAAGAAAAAAATAGCAAACTTACAATTAGATATGCTGCAATAATATGTATCAAATATTTTGATTAGGTAAAAACTTGTGATTTTTAAAAAAATATTTAAAAAAAACTAAGTTTTGACTCAAACTAAAGCTTGTGAAATGTTCTCCAAATTGAATTGTTAAATTAATATGTCTTTTAAAAAGATTTCGTTATTGGAAAAAAATAGGTATAAAATATTGAAACATTTTTTAACATTTGCTGAAAACAATAATCGATCCCATAATGATACAACCATTTTTTTTGCAGAGAATATTTGTAAAAGTATATTTCAAAAACTATCTAGTTTAAATAAGAAAAAAAAATAGCAATTTTTGTAAGCTTATCACAAATTATTATAAGAATTTAAAAAAAATCAAATAAAATAGCATTTAAGCTTTTTACGACTATTTTTATACTAAAAATTCAGGAGAAAATACTTATGAATGGATGATTTTTTTTGATATTGACAATAAAAAAACTCGTAATGCATACTTTATGATTCCATCAACAATGTAGACATCAGCTTCATACATAAAATCATCGTTCACAACGATCCCATTTTTTATAAGGATCCTAGAAGATGAACTCTGTAAGAAAATAAGAAGTTTTACATTTTTGTAATTTCAGGCATTTATCCATTATTACTTATACTACGGGACAACCTAAGTATGGTAAATAGAAATATGCTATGGAGAAGATCTTTCTGCGGATGTAAAGAGTTCCATAAATTATTTGCGAATCCATCCAGAAAACTTGTTTAAAACGTTAATTTCGTTTAAGGTCTAACATATTTGAATAGTATTTGAGAAAATGTGGTAATTTTATTAGAATGAAAAGTGTATTTTGATTAAATTGTATTCAGATCATTTTGTATATAAATATTACCTTACAAGAGTTTCCATCCAACGGATCATTGTTTCTTTTTCGCGTTCCAGGGTTGCCGATTCGATAGGATTTTGTTTTATTATGACAGCGGCAGATGTTTTTTTTTCATTATATCATAATTCACTGTGTAATTGGCGATTGAAAATGAATTTCTGTTTAAGAAAGAAGGTTAGGTTTGAATTATCGTCGCACTAGAGCTACACAAGGGCTATTGGCGACGGGCGTCGTATTTTAGAACCACAGTCAAGTGACGAGCCGACACCTGAATAGTCTGAATGCAATGTCCTGAATTTGCAAAAATAATTATTACAATTGATTTTCATCCGCGGATTTAAATACTGCTCTGAATCCCTACTGCCTCATTTTTTTTATTATATTTTAGAGATGTGTGTTTATTTCTAGCTTAAAAATATTAACCCTTTTAAAATTACAATTAAACAATACATATAGTTTTTAAGTATTTTGAAAAATATTTTTTATATAAATTTCTCATAAAAATTTTAACTATTTTTCTAGTATTCTAAAAGCTTACAAATCAAAATTGTGTATTTTAATAAATTTACCCAACCCCTCACCATAATTTATAAAATAAATTAACAAAAAATATTAAATCAATACTGGGAGTGAAGAAAACAGGAAAAGATTAAACCTTTTTAGAATTAAGAATTTGAACAATTTAAATATTTTTTATTATTAACAATTATATTTCTTTGTATTTGGCACCTTGCTTTAAAAAAAAGCGCCTTATTGCGCATCAAGAAATTTTTTTATAATACCATTAATTTACAATAGGCCAAATGAAGCTATGTCGGCGCCAAACTAGACGTCTGATTGAAACTTTTTTCTTGTTTCGTTTGAATCGGCGAGGTTGCGATGTGATTTATTGCCTTGTATCATAGCACCACGCTTTTCTCTCTGCCTTTTTACTATTTGTTGTTACCCAAGTTAGGTTGTCCCCGAGTGTAGGTAAGGTGATTTAATCGTTTCCGGTTGTCTATTTCTAGCCTTATTTAGGAGCTTTAACACTGCCCATTACAGTTCGTAATTTAGAACACTGGTCACGTGACGAAGTTGACACCTGAGTAGGCACCCAACGGAACTTCGAGCGACATCGTACGCTAACGCCACCGCCAGGACTTTCGACTCCACAGATTTAACGAGCACGTATACCACTCGGGCACCCCAGTGATTTTTTAGATGGATTTTTCCTTCAGCACGAATACGTCTATAATATGGCTAGGATAAGGACAGAACCAAGAACCTTCTCGGTGAAAGGCTCGTTGATTATCACTCTCGGCCACTGGAGGTCCTACTATGAGTTTTTTTTTTGTTAGGGAGTACATTTTCCGGCTGTCTATTTCTAGCCACCATGCAACAACTTTAACACAAGCCAATTGCTCCTCGCGCTCGCGATTTAGAACCCTGGTTAAGTTATGAGGTCATCACCTGAGAGGGCACCCAAAGCAAACCAGTGGCGCCATCGTGCGCTTGCTCGGGAATTTCGGTCAGTACAAAATTACGAGGTGCTACGTGGCTCATCTGTACATAAGCTAGTAATAGACAGCCTGAAACTTTCAACTCAAACTTTCGGGTAGGAACCAGGGTTTTGGTATATATGTAGCTCGGGGTTCGGGTGGCCTAGTGGGTATGATCGCAGCCCATTACGCTAACAGTCTGCTCACTGTACCGGGCGCGAGCTCGATCCCGCCTGCGCCCTGGGTGTACTTTCTCTCTCTGTGTGTCAGTAAAAATTCCGTCTGTGTCTGTCTTACTTGACGAAGGTTTATAAGCATGTTTTAACCTACCTCGTACCTCCCTACTTAAATGCTCAGTTTGGTATTATCTTTTAAATGCGGTGGAATAAACGTAGTATGGCAAAATGGCCAACGAGCAAAAGTTCGCTGCTAACTCGAAAGTGATAAAAAGTGAACTTGGTTCGCTTATATTCTGAACCCTCCAATTTTGAATAATTTTTAAAAAAAATTAAAACCAGTCCCGGCTGTCTTTTTTTACAACCCTGACTGGAGTTCCACCAAGTGTAACATAAATATAATATACTAAAACAGTTAAACTGATATTGTCCAATTTATGTTTGATCATTTTTTTTTACCAATGCATTTTAAAGTTTACTAAAGACAGTAATTTTATATACAGCGTATTAGATTTGTAAAACAGTGTTTTATCTTTTGCAGTTTTTTGTTTTGTTTAAATAAGTAGTTCTTGTTCCGCTTCAGTCGAAAACAAGCACTTATTCGAGAATTAGAAATTAGTTCTTGATAATTGAGGAGATGACGAACAAAACTGATGTCCCAAATGCAAGCTTTCATTATCATTTCTGCTAAAAAAAATAAGGATTTTTTTTATAAAACCAATCATCCCATTTTTGAAAAATTGTCTTCATGAATAAACGAAACCATTAGGTTGAAAAAAAATCCATGAAATAAGTTTAACGAATCGTCTAGACGCCTTTGTTAAATCATAATGTAATAATTGGCCTCTAATAATCAGTTAATGAGAAACATTGATAAATAAATTACCAGAAGCTATAAATAACATAAATTACTCACCAATTAAGAACTAAAGAAGATTTATTAATATAATACTTAAAGATTGTTTGAGAGTTAAAAATGTATTAATTTATTCAAACACTAATATATATCCATAATTTGGTTGTTATCAAGTTGACATCCTCCCTCCCTAAATCCTAAGGCCGACTTTACTGTTTGGCTATTTTCCAACTTTAGGACTTTAGCACATGGTTATTACAGGTTACGCTAAGAGTGATGCTAACAATTATTTTTGACTTGGTGACTTTTTTAAATTTTTTTACGAACCTGTATTAAGTTGAAACCAAAGCTCATGTTTTAATGGTCAACATTCAAATCCCTACTACACATGCAGATGTAACGGTGAAACCGCTTGAGCGATATTGTTAAGAAGGACTGTCAGTTTAGATTAGATTAGGTTTGAATTATCGTCGCACTAGAGCTACACGAGGGCTATTGGCGAAAGAAGGACTGTCAGTCCCTTGGGGCTAATGCATTACTTTCGAAATCAAAATTTTTGCCAAAGAATTGCTTTGCCATGTTAACCCATTTTTAGCAGGCATGGGAATCCTCATAACATCAATTTAAAACAAAATTGAAAATAAAATAACATCCGGTTATTTAATTATTAATTGATAAAGTTTTAAAATAGTGCCGCCATCTGCTGTATATTTTTAGCATATTAAAACCTTAAATAACTAGATAACATTTTCGTTTCAAATTAGTTTAATTTCGATGTTATGTTGAATCCCATACGTGGGGGAAAAGGACTAACATGGCAAAGCAATACTTCTGCGGAAGTTGTGATTCAGAAACTAATGCAAATTAGCTCTATGGGACTGACAGTCCTTATGTTTTCACTGAACTTGCTAAATAAACGTGTCGCTAATAGTAATACTAAAAATTTATTTAATATGTCAACTACACTACTTAGAAGAAACTATTCATTCCAAACCGGTCTTAAAAGTAAACTTTTAATTTAAAAAAATAAAATTTTTACCATTTAAATTTTTTTATAAATTAAATAAATATGGGATAAAATTAAAATGTCAATCTTTTTTTTGTTGTACCATTTCTATTTGACATCGAATGATTTATTTTTATATTTTGGAATATTTCTATGTTTTTTCAATAAAAAAAATTCCAGAATTATCGATTGTAAAATCTAAAATTAACTATTGGAGGCACTATGCAAACTTCAACTAAATACCTTTCGCGAACGAGTCCAATTTCTTTTATTCAGTAAAAATTAGCTTATTTTAATCTTAAAATATAGCTTTATTAAAATTGTAGCAGCGTATATAAGCACCATTTGTATTTACTTGTCGCAAGTCTCACATAACTCCCCTACAAGACCTTATGAGGCATGTCGCGATCGTGGGCGGTCTATAGCCCTTGGTCATATAGCTCTCAGGGACACATCAATCAAGTCTGCACATAAATTGTCGTTTCTCGAATTGGTTACTACAAATTACTAACTAAAAAAAATCATAAAATTTTAATAAAAAAATGCAACTCTTACTTTAATGTGGAAGGGAATCTTTTTTATTGGAAGTCCAGAGGTTGCATTAGCCATAGTTTCTCAGTAGAAAGCCGCGTGTTAACTGTTATTGATATATTTATACTTGCTTCGTAATTTTTTTAAAAATCACGAATTCAAACTAATTAGATCATGGCATGGCCTATTACGAACACCAACTATCACATGCATTAAAGAAGACAATGCTTAAAAAACATGTAATCAACAATAGACGAATTTGAGAGATGCTCCAAGCTCATATTCAAACGTGGCTATGGCAATTGGAGCAAATGATAACGGGGGAGTTTCTTGCAAATCGATCGATTTTCAAGAGACGCGCAGTCTCGAAGAAGCATTATTGTATTCAGACGGGCTATTAAAGAATAAGAAGAGAAAGTATTGTTTGTCTACGGTTTGTTGACAACTATTTGTTTGTAAACAAAACCTTAGTTGTTATAAAACGCGATTTTTGAACTATTTCTCACAAGTTTTATATCTTCGACAAATCAATTACTATGTTGGTGACAAGCTGGAGATATTTTTTCGTTTTCGGTGCATATTTTTGCATTGTTTACATTTGAGAGAGGCGACCTTCTGTTAAAAACAAATTATGACTACAGATACACGCAGTAGTTTTACAGTTGTCCGTTTAGGAAAAAGCATTTTAAATCACAATACAATTATTTTTTATTTTCACAAAAGAAAATGAAAATGGACAATTCGAACGGGGCGGAGCGTGGTTTGATTGTGGGAAAGAACACAATGCTTGACGTAACTGTGACGTCACTGTAAGTGTGGCCGTTCCAGTTGTCCATTGGGTGGTATTTTTAGATTTGTATTGTTTTGAACCAACTGTAATAAACCGTCATTCTGCTTCGTAATTCAAAACAAATTCAAAGGTGATAGACATGAACTGATAGTCGACGCAAACGAGGGAAATGAAACAGTCGTTTAACAGCGCAGTCGAAAAGGACAAATTGCCCAAACTAATTTATTTTACCAAAATTAAACAAGAATTGCCTGTTACATTTTGATTTTGGTCGACAGTTTGAGAACCTTTGGAAGTTGCGCTTCTTAAGGGCGAATGAGCTGGAATGACCACGGCTCTGCAAACCAAAGTGCCTCCGTGTTAATCTAATGGAAAAAAATTATTTTCTAAGCCACATTTCTTTGACTGTATTGAAAATTTTTACAATTTTTTTTTATATATACTAAATATAGCCGACTTACTGGTGTCTATAATCCCACTTTTTGAAATTGGTTCGAATATGTTTTTTAAATTATTTATTAAATAATTATATATTATATATATATATATATATATATATATATATATATATATATATATATATATATATATATATATATATATATATATATATATATATATATATATATATATATATATATATATATATATATATATATATATTATATATATATATATATATATTATATATATAAAAAGTGGGATAACAGATACCTGTAAGTCAGCTCCATTTATCATTAAAAATACCCGTTTGTAAACATATTCATTACAGCCGGAGCAATGTGGCTTAGAAAATATTTTCCCCCCATTGGATTAACACAGATGCACTTTGGTTTGGATACCCGCGGTCATTCAGGCTCATTCGTACTTAATGCAAAACTATTAGGTCGAATAGCTGATTCGGACAGATGGGTTTCTTTACATTCATCTATCATTTTGGTAACGTAGGCGTTAATTAAGGCGTAAGTTGCGTGAAAAAAGCCGCACGAAACACACAATTTCGAGATACTTTTCAAATTCTATGATTGTTTTGCACGCTGTTAGAGAGAATGTCTGTTCTTAGGAAGTTGCTAAATTCCAATATTACAAAGGTTTTGATTTTGGTATAAAAATTATAAGTGCATTGCTATGCAAATAATAACCATGATGAAAACCATGAAATGGGAATTCTAAATCATTAAGCCAGGCGCTAATAGCCCGCGTGCAGTTCTAGTTCGACGTTAATTTAAGCAAAAAATAATAATGATAAAAATCTGCATTAGAATATAAAATGTACTGCGGTTCACGTTTGGTTTTTGGTTGAAAAACGTGCCACTAGAGCTACACGAGGGCTAATGGCGACGATCCTCGTGATTAAGAACCACGGTCAAGACAGACACCTGATCTGGAACCCAATGCAACCTTATAGCGACATCGTACATGGCGTCAGGCTTTGGATAGCGACATATTTAACGTGCAACAGGGGCTCGCGTAATGGTTTACGTATACTTTGACAACAAAGAATTTGGCACTAGTAAAATGGCTGAACTTGGCGATTTTTATTTATGTCCTTGAAATTATTTCGAAATCGCAAGAACGCCGATGTGGCTAATAGTTTTGTCATTGTGAGAATGTGTTTTGTATATATAAGCATCATAAGAGGTCGATATTAGCATAGATTAGTAGTTAAATACTAAAAGGTTTACATTTATTTTAAATCGATTTGTATCACTGATCCTATAATTATTCTGTACACATCGAACAAGTCTAAAAACTAATATTCTTAAAAATAATAATAATTAAAAAAAACTAAATGACATTTTCTTTTAAAAAAAATGTTTGATTTTGTTCTAATAGCGATTTTATTGCTTCCTTGTTCTAATAGCGAATTTTTAATTTTACGTAATACTTTTGCAGAACTTCGAATTCAGAATTAATACATTTGGTCTATGGGACTGACCTTACCCCTTTATCGACGACTTTGCCATTTATACATTCATTTCCGAATAAAAGCATTAACTATTTAAGTTTTTAAATTCATTTTTCGTTACATAAATTGTTCAGTATTCTAGTCTTCATTTGTCTTGTATTTTGTTTATTTATAGATAAACCGAAGCAGAAGCTTTTTTTTCGTGTGAATTTTTTTTTTTGCCAATCGTCGTTAATGGGTTTATATCGTAAATGAAAAGCCATGGTTTATCCGTATACAGCATAATACGCATCTTTTAAAATTAGGTTTTTGAATACTGAATATAGAAACTACTTCAAAGAAAAAAAATTAAGGAAATAATATATTTTTCCCCCCGAAGAAATCTAGAATATTTCGAAATTTTCCCAAAATGTCCAATGCTTGCACGCATAAACTTCACATTTATCTCTTATAAAATAATGAATACAAATAAAAAAAGTTAAATGCTAAATTATTTTGAAAAAGTTTTAACAAATCCACCCATAAAACTTTCTTCTTAACGAAAACTAATAATGCAGAGAGACAAGCCGCATTATAGCGGGCATCTTTCAACATGTGATATTTATTTTTGGCAGCCATTACGAATTAAGGGTATCCTGCTTTTAAAGTAAACAGGGTCCTAATTTCTTATACATGTTGCCATAGAAATGAGAGGAAGTAAGTTAAAATCAAGTGGCGACAAACTTATTTTAAGAAGTGCCTTTATTTATTTTAAGAAAACGGAAATGACGTCGATTAGCGAGTTTAATAAAAATGCGCTACAATTTTTTAATAAAATTTTTTCTTATTTTTTAAAACTGAATTCAGTGTGGGAAAAGTCGTATATAATATGTTTCAAATTTATAAGATCATTACTTTTTTGCGATTGTCTAACCTAGATAAAATTTTATTGTAAATGTATCAAATGAAAGTTAGTTAAAAAATGTAGAAAATTTTTCGGGTACTGTGTACATCTAAGGAAAAATAGGATTTTTTGATACCAATATCATATCAAACAAAATTATGATTTTTTAAAAGTCGAAAGAAGAAAAACCAAATGCCATTAAGCATTATTAAATGAACATTATAATCTTATGATACTTTTATTCTTATCATGTTGGTCAGCTCTTCAGTTAGCCGATAGAATGAATTTAATGTTTTAAAAACAGAGGAAATTTGTAAGTTAGAGAAGTGCTATTTTTTCCCCACTTGACTATGAATGAAGATGGAGGATAATTTAGATATTAAAGACGAGTAAAAAAGATTTTTTGGATTCCATGCTTAATATTTACCAATAGTCAAATAACAAACGCATCCAACAACGCCCTACTTCCTCCCAAAATGGTGAGGGAGGACTATTCCTCCCCCGCTAATGGATAGAGAACTAACGAACGCTTAATACACACACAAAAAACATTAAATATTAAGACATTACAAAATTTAACGAGGATTTAAAAAAAAAACTTGTGTTATGAACAGATAATAACGTACGAAAAAATTTGTAAAGATAGAATATAAAAAATGGCTGAGCTACGGGAAAAAAAAAACGATCCGCCTCCTCATACGATTAACATTCGAAGAAATGGAGTGATTTTTTCCACAGCTAATATATCATAGATATGAATTTTGATACATATTTACAAAGGTAGCACTTTATCGTTCTGATATTGATGACAGCTAGCTGCAAGAGTTTTTCAAAAGAAAGCAGATTTTGTCATAACTTGAGAATATAGATTAAAAAAATACTACATACCATTATTTTAGTCCCGAACAAGATTGTAACTGAAGGACTAAAAATCTTCGATGTTTAAGATCCAAAACTCGGTAGTCAGAAAACAAGTTTCGAAGCAAAGCCGGAGAATCCAGAAGTTAACGCTTTTTTTGGCAAGGACGCCAAAAACTTTTGCCAAGTTTCAGGACAATGAAGCTGAACTAGCGGTAGATGCTCTGTCGCGTAACTTTTGCAGACGCGTCATTTATAAGGTTAGCGACATGACGCTTCCAATTTCTTCTAGCATGCGTTTGCAAGAAGGAAGCCATCGCTAACTTTTGACAAGGCAGAGTTATAAAATGTTACTTTTAAGACAAGAATTTGCCGAAATGAGTAATTGCAAAGAGTATCGCGTCGCAACTAGATCCAGACTAGGGCTACAGGTGTTGATGCCAGAAGCACAGGCCCTAACTGGCCCACATTTTGTTTTGCAATCATATGGTATCTAAAATGCAAGGTAATTGTGATTGAAGTTTCGTTTTAAAATGTGAATTACTCTTCATAATTATTATGATCCGTGACAAAAAAAGTACCCTTTCTATACGAAGGATCCTGTCAAATTTCATTCAATTCTGACATATATATTGTTACATATAACAATTATTATAAATAGAAATTTAAATTATAATCACCGTGGATATCGATAGATGGTAAATAAGCACAGACGTGTTAAATGTTATTTCTCTATATAATAAGGAAAGATAAAGGTCACTAAATCTGAAAGTGTATCCTAGGAAACTTCCGTTTTACAGATACCCCTCCCTTCCCATTTCTCTTATCACTCGATTCTACTAACGGTAAAATATTTAACCTCACTTTTTTTAATTCCATGGTACAGTTCTTCTTTCAGTTAAATTCTTTCTTTACCTCCCTTTTGGTCTCTAAGGGCGGCTAAACCGGACATTTGTCCGGATGGCAGACTAATCAGAATGTATAAGTTTGTTTTGTCTATGTGAAAACAATTATATTCAAATGTAATGGAAATGTATGTTGTCCAGGGTGGTTTTGTTCATAAAAGCTGTAGCGGGCCCTGTTGGTAACCGGCTATACTACATATGTCTAATTGGCAAACTTCGGCATTACCTTTGTCAACACTCAAAAACTGACTGTCTTTTATTTATCAGAACTTTTTACTTCCGATACAAGTACATCATTCCAAGTTCCTAACATTTCGATTTCCGGTTTGTTGACATGACAGGACAACGGCCAAGCTGGACACATTGTAACTAGCCTTTGTTTAGTTCTCCTATCGTCACTATGATCTCCGAAATTAGCTTATTAGTCGATACGCACGGATAGAAACCTCTCTATTAAGATAGTGGAAATTGTTTTCAAATTGGAGATATAATGCATTCTACCACGTCGTTTTTTTATAGATGTTTTTATTGTTTTTTAATGTTACAATACTGCAAAAAATACTTTATTGAATTATCTACTAGTCATTTTTGTTGAGATTTCAATTATGTTGTTTTAAAAAAAAACTTTTTTGAAAAGATTCACGGGAAGGCTTTTATTGCAGTTCTAGGGCTCAGAAGAAAACGAGGAATGTTAAAAATTGCGACAGAAGACATCCGCTCTTTATCCACTAAAGTATAAAATTATTATTTAAGGTTTGCATATAGTTTACTGTCTATACAACTGTCATTAATAACTGCAAAAAGTCGATAACTGAAAACATTAACGAAAGTGATCAAGACCGTGACCTTCCCCCTCCCCAATTAAAGATCTTGAATCCGCTACTACTTAAAACGTTTTTATTAATGGGAATTTATTTATAAATCATTTTCTTCGAAAAACGCAATCTACCACTTAAAACAACGGAATGAGTTAATTTTTAAAAGGACCACCTCTACTGAGCTTATCCGTTTTTAACCCATCAAAATATTTGGAACTATGCAGATGCATGGAATTTGCGAGTGAATTTTTTTAAAATTAAAAATGCCCCTTTTATTAGCTTCCGTCGCGTTGCTGTCTCTGACTATTGCGAAAAACATCCCACAATTTTAGCATAAATCTAGGATTTGTAAAATAGGTAGCCTGACCAGATTTGTTTCAGTGATTAACTTTCCGACTATGAAATCATCTTTACACTTCCATAAATAATATTTTATATGCGTTTTATTTTCATTTTGAAAAAAAAAATATAAAATGAAACGGAGACTAATTGCAGCATTTTTTTAGCTAGATAATTAAATAATAAACTAAACTGTACTGTCAAATGCAGTACGTCAACACTGTTAAAAAATTTGGTGCAAGATTACACCGGAATCCTGGAAATTTCTAGCTGCCACCACTATTTAAAGCGTAAACTTGCAAATTTTGTGGTAAAACCATAACTTTGATACACCGCAAGAGAGGTGAATCAACGTTTCAAATAGTGGTGGCAGCTAGAAAGTTCCAGGATTCCGTTGCAATCCTGCACCAATCTTTTTAACAGTGTAGTAACCCTAAAAATAGCAATTAATTTTATGGTAAAAAAATTAAACTTTGGTTTTTTACCTCGGTATCATTTTCTGTGATAGGCCTTGCCTCAGTCATGGCTGTGGAGCGCACACTAACAATTTCTTCTTCCATATCCAAGGATCCAATGCGGAGGCCTCTTGCTAGGTTTGAAGCAGTACTTCTTATCTCCCCATTACAAGTAGACATGGCAGATAGCACAGTTGTACCTTAAAATGATAAGTTATCGATTTTTTCCGATATTAATAACTTAGTTTTTTTTAATAAATTGATCGTTAAAAAAATATTTGCCTTAAAAAGGTCTCGTACACTACACGTGTTCAAAATCAATAATCGTTTTTGTAGTTAGAAAGAGGTTTCTTAGTTTCCGAAATATTTTAATGCTTTTATTTTTGGTGTTTCCTTTCGGTATTCATTTATTCAATGTGTCTGAAAACATTTGACTACAATTTATCATCAACTGTTTGCGTGTACGAGCAAGTCAAGGTTACTCTAACGGTGATATGTTTAAATTTATTAGTATTTTATAACGGAAAATATAGATATGTTTGTACTAACATTAAATATATCACTAAATGAAATTGTTTGTTGGATACCCAATAATGTTTTAAGGAAATATTTGTGGAAAAAGTTGGCACAAATTTTATTTTAATAATCAAAATAGAAAGCTAAAAGAAAATTTTATTTTAAAACAAAATAACCCGGAAATAAAGTTTTTTTATTATTTTTTTTAATTGCCATTCTAAGGAAAATAAAAAATTAATTACAAAAGAGTGTCAAAATGAATAATTTCATTTGAAACTAAAACGGCCCAAACTAAAACATCAAAATAAAGCCGGCAAAGCCATTCACTTCTTGTAACTATGGAAACGCATTATGTTATCAGTAAAGATAACTTTTCTTTGACTTCGGACCGTCAAGAATAGTGGGGGTGGGGGAACTACAGATTTATTGCTAATTGAATAAAGGCTAGGTTTGAAATATCGTCGCACTAGAGCTACACGAGGGCTATTAATAATTGAATAAAGAACAAGCATGGAATAAGTGAACCAGCGGCATCTTATGTATAAAAAATTATTTAGAGAGCTAGAACATTAAACATTACGATTAAGAATGACAATTAACTGTAACATCTCTGTAGCAGTTTTCAAAGGATAGGTATTGCTTTTATTCAAACGTTAACAAAAAATGTAAAAATTATATTTTATGTATGTTTCATTAATAATGTGTTTATCAGATAATGATACTATAAAATATACTCGATATGCATTGCCTTATTTTTATCTATTTATTCCCCCTCCCTCAATAGACTTATTGAACTCTATGGTTGTTAGGAAAAATAATGAACACAGCCAATTTCGGCGTTTAAAGTTTGAGTTTGAACTAAATGTTGTGTTTGACCGATTTGGTTTCTTAGGTGAATTATTCGTATGTGGAAGCGGTTCTAGGTGACTTTTACTGTTACAAACGTTTATGTTATATTCATAAACGTAGTGTGGAAGCCAAAACAAATCTTATTTAGCGTTTAAAAACAAAACAAAAAATGACACTGATGTTTCAGTTCTAAATGCAGAATAAAATTCTTTCTTTAACGTACCAATATTAAGAACTTACATTACGTAGCTAAAAATAAGATTCAAGAAGTGCTTATGACATTTCTTCTAGCAGGTGTTAAAATAAACTTCCTAGCGAAAGAAAAAAATCTTTGCTTAAATTTGAAGATTGTTTTAAAAAAATATCAAAATTATTATTTTAAGTAAGTTGTGCTTGAATTACGATACTTGATTTTTAAAACAGAGATTTTAATTTTTCTTGATTCAATAATAATTAATCAATATATATATATATATATATATATATATATATATATATATATATATATATATATATATATATATATATATATATATATATATATATATATATATATATATATATATATATATATATATATATATATATATATATATATATATATATTATATATATATATATATATATTTAAAATACTTTCCAAATTTTAATAAGCTGCTAACACAATCACTGAGTAAAAAATAAATATATAATAGTTATAATCATAAATACAACTAATAAGCATTGAGACTCTGTTTTATACAAAAAAAATGATTATTCAATAAAATAAATGATAAATTAAAGAATTTCTTCCATTAAAAACTACAACAGTATTCTACACCTTTTGTTATGATTTCGACAAATTATTGCACAAATGCTATAAATTCTTTTGAATTCTCTAATAGGATATTTGTAAACAAACCCTTCAAAACATAATTCTACGTTACCTTTAATCTACTTTTACTCTTATAACTACTACTTATCCTTTCAGTAACATATTTAAAACACGCGCTAACAACAATTTCAAAAACAAACCAAATAAGTTTCGAACTTACGTGCAAACAACGTAACTTGTGGGAGAGTCGATTTTCGTAAACCGGCCCAAAGAAGACCAAACCACGTGTGACGTCATCTTGCAGTGACCGTGGCGAGTTTGACTAGCTTTGGCGAAAAGAATGGCTCGCCAGTTTTCTTCTTCTGGAGTTCAATAACTTCGAAGTTTTCTGGTAAACCCAACGAGCCGGTGTATGGGTGTCATGGCAACCCGGCGTTGCTGTCCATTTAGGCGGGAAAAAAAAAGCGCATCCCTTTTTCTTTTTCTTCTGTTGATCATAAACTATACAGAACCAAACTTTTGGTAGAGTTTAGTTTAATTAAATTCGGGATGTATTTTAGAATGATAGTTCTGTACAGCTGTTTATTGCGGAACTTAACGAGGAATAAACTTAACCGTTGAACCATCTTACCCTAGATAAATAAAATTTCAATGCATACGTGCTTAAAAAATTAGTTATATTTAATTAAAAGACATAATTTATAGTTTCGAAGTAATTATAATGGATAATTAATGAATTTTAATTTTTAATTAATAAGTTCCATTAATATAATTAATGGAGGCCCAGTGGCTTAGTGGTAGTGCTTCGCATTGCCAAGCCACCAGGTCCGGGGATCGAATCCCGGATTGGGCGAGGTTGACCCACCCTTTCATCCCTTGAGTTTGTCGATAAAATGGGTACCAAGCATGCTTGGGAACTAAATACTGGGGGTTCCCTGAGGATGACCACCCTACCGGGACATATGCCTAGCACCCCAGAGCCCTAAGTCACGAAAGCTGAAATGGACACGGCATGCTTTGGCCCAGTAATGGGCTGTTGCGCCGAGGAGTAAAGTAGTATAACTAATATGAATTTTAATTAATTTTAATGGAGAAGTAATTGGTTTCATATTAATCAAAAGGGTTAAAATTCGGTCTTAGCCCCCCCACCCCACCCCCACCACCCAAAAAAAAGAAAAAAACAATTTCTGGATCCTCCACAGGGCTGAGTAATGGGTATAGCCCCCAACTGCCAATAACAATGCCTCGTATGTTTGTACCATTTTAAGCAGCTTTAATTTGGTAGCAGATGCTTTTAGAAATAAGATACACTGCTAAAAACAATTACTTTGCGTACTTAAGTTAACTAAAACTTAAGTTAAACTTTGCGTACTTAAGTTAACCGTTTCAGTTCCAAATTTTTTTGTTCTAAAAATCTAAAATTTGTGAAATAGATTCATTATGCATCCAGAATGAAATGGTAAAATACAGTGAAAAAAATCTTTATTTTTTAACTAAAATGTAAGGGGAAAAATTGGAATCGTAACATTTGAATAAATTATAACAACAATTGTTTCAAATGTTTATTTGGTAAAAAAGTTAAAATCAATTTTTAAACATATAGGAATGCAAGCGTGAATAATTTAGAGTCAATCTATTTTAAAAAATTGTTTTAGAGTAAATTTTATTTTACCATGTTTTTCATATTTTCATTTAATTCAAACAAACATTATTTAATTCTTCAAAAGACATGATTCTTCCACCTAACAGTTCTAACGATAAATAAGTGCGAGCTTAACTTAACGAGAAAAAAAATCGCAAGCTGATGATTAAAAATGGAATCATTGGGGGTGAAAGGGCTTAAACCATGTGCTCCCCATATTGTTTTGAGCAGTGTATTAATTTAACTGCATTTATTATTTTACGGTTTTCATTATTAGTTTATTTTGTAAAATTTATTTATGCTATTCACTTTAATCAATTTATGGATGTTGTAGTTAAATTAGGATACTGTAATAAATTTATTATATTGTTATGGATTTATGATCTTGCAATTGATATATGATATTGTAATCAAAGTATGATTTTCACTTAAACTCATGATATTTTAATCTTGTTAGATCGAATAATGGTACTGTAATCATTTTATGATACAGGTATAGATTAAGAATTTCGTAATCAATGTACGCTGTGTTGAATAAAAAAAAATCATGATATTTAATTTACTTATATTCTAATCAAATAATAATAATAATGCATTTATTTTAACATTGTAATAATTGACATTGTAATAATTTTTAACAGTTTTTGGTGGTGTAATAAATGTCTGACATTTACTATAATCAATTTTTATATTGTATATATATTCAGTATAATAAACTTATGATATCGTGAAATCTTTTTATGATGTGGCAATCAATTTATAAAAAAAAATTGAAAAGACATTTCTAGATTTAAAAAAAAATTAATTCAAGTTTTGGTAACTTTTAATGTTGTAATATTAAAATATTTGAGCAATATATTAAGAAAAATAAACCATCTACATAAAAGAGTTTTTCCAGAGTTTTTGGAAAGTATTTGTACTATTCTATGTTTAAAATAGTGTTTATAAGAAGATCAATATTATTTGATAGTACTAGTACCTTTATAGGAATTAATACTATTATTTTTAAGTACAAATCATAAATGTGTACTACTTAAACCTCAGTTTCTTTCATTTTTCGCCAAATATCTTTTGTATGTCTAAGCGATTTACTACTTTCCAAATACCTGTGTTTCACTAAAGTCTGTATTATTCTAAACTCTATAGTCTGTCTTTCTTCTATTTCTATATCTCATCTCTTTATTTTATACTTGATAGACGACGACAGAAAGATGCAAAACACACACCTTATTCTCTTCAAAAAATCTCTTGTAATTCTACGTTTGAAACAAAAATCCGAAAGTTCCATCTTCTAAAAGTGACAACCTTTTAGCAGACGAACCTTACTTGTATCCAGAAGTTTCTTTAAAGCTGTCATCACGGTCATTTTTATTATTTACTACCATTCTTGTACCCAAAGACAGCTTTTAAGAAGGAATGTAAGAGAACTTGAAGCCCTGTAGAAGGATATGTTCCGGAAATGTCAACCATATGAGTATTATTTTCCCCGGATGGTGAAGAAATACCAACTATATCTTAATATGTGGTTATAAAAATTGAATAGAAACGGTTTGTTTAACCACGGCCGACCGAACTAATAAGGTCAGAAGAGTTCTTTGTGACGTTACATTAACCGTCTTTTTCGAGTTGTCGGCAGATCCGAAAGAGAAGAATGAAACCTGTTCGGAACCTGAAAAGTCCAGTCGGAATAGGTTTTGTATTTTTTATTCGGAAACGCCGACAATCCGAATCGGACGGATATTGTGACGTCACGAAAAGCATCTGTGGTCTTAAAGATGCGTAGGCTCTGATTTGAACCGTGCGACTCCGTAGCTGACGTATCGCCATATTCACGAGTTTTACTTAAAAGGTTCCATCCATTTTATCCGTTGGAAAAGTGACGCTTATTAAAACCCCATCTTGTGTACCAAACTTATATCTATCGATAGATCCTGACATTTGACATATTTTAATAGATTTAATCAAAAAGGCACATTTGTCGATTTGTTTCTCAACTTCTTCACTTTTGTTATTGATTTATATTAAAGTTGAGTATTTTTTAAAATATATTAAATCCTTACACTTCTATACAGGTTTTAAAAAACAGAAACAGTTTTCTAAAAAATAAACGTTCTTCAAATATATCTCGTATATGAAGGACATCCCTGCCATCCCATGGAAAATGTAGTTGTATTCGTCAATACTTTTTTTTACAGCGCTTCGAGTTACGTTTTGAGAGCAATGGTATTGTACGGGATAAAATAGGAAACTGGAGATTGTTCCACAACTTCACGCTTGAAAACCTGGGTGGTCGAACGCTGTTAAAATGTCATTTCGTCCGTTGCTTTTTGGCACTTCGTCATTTAACACTTGGCATTATTATAGGTCAACCGTGGCATTGGGTTATGTATGTGAACATCGGAAGTTTTATAGTACTATCAGTAATAAAAAATAAAAACTGAGATCGGTTGCATTTGAGGCTAGTGAGTAATAGCGGATCATTTTGGTTTTCGATCGTCCATGGTCATTGATACTTTCTATAAATGAAAGTAAAAAAAAAATAATCGAAGTGATGTATAGACTGATATGTACTACATCTTTTTGTCCAAAAAATATAAATAAAATTATTTCTAACACTTTAGCCTTTTTCAGGACACATATTTCCTTTCATTACACTGTAAAAAAATCGTTATTTTTACGTAAAAACTGTTAGCTGATATGCTCGAAATTGCTCAATATGCAAAATATGCACAAAAATTCCGTATAATTTGAAATCTGGTTATTTTAATTATCGATTAATTAAAAAATAAACTGATTTTTTCTGTAAATTTACGGAATTTTTTGACACACCAACTAACAATTTTTTCCCCATAAAAAAGATTTTTTACAGTGTATTATAAAAGGGAAATGTTGTGAGATATGGTAGAAGTTGTCCCTTTTCTAACGAGATGGAGATTTATTTCAAAACTTCTATTTCTGTAAAGAAATATCGTATTAGACGAACCCCCTAAACTATTCCTAACTAATATGTTTTAATAATATTTTTTCAATATGATTTTTCATTAATTCTCAACAAATATTATTGGAAACGTGGGGTTTAGAATCCTAGTATTTACAGGACAAAACACTTTACCATTGTAAAAGCTGTTACGGTAGAATTCCTATTTAATAATTAGTTTTTCAAGTTTTAATAACTGCTAAATTTTCTAATTTAATCTTTAAGGACATACAGTAGCAGTATACAGTAGCAGTTTTCATGGAAAAAATTTCCCTTTTGAATGTATTGTACATCTCCCAAAATAAGAAAATCATAAAAAAAAAGATAAGGAAGAACTTACTATATGAAATCTTTCGCTTCAAACGCGCATCATAGATATATTGCAGTGTACATAAAAATCTTTAAAACGCTTTTTGATAACTTGTATAAACGTAATAGAATAAAAGTAAAGAGGATAACAAGATAATGGTTTCGGTTATAAAATAGCTCTAATAATAATAACTGAAAAGTATATTTCAAAGGCCGTCAACTGCAATGCTAAGTGAATGTACATTGATGGATTACTAAAATAGACGGTGTAAGTGGAGGAAGTCATTTATCAGATAAAGGGAGACGCTGTGCAGATGGGAATAGGAAGGGGGGGGGGGTATTTTTATATTTATTCTGTTTTATTACTGTCACCAAACTAATTAATGCAGGTGATGAAATACATTAAAAATGCGTTTACATGCGATGTATTTAAATAGATTGCAGTTTAAATTTAATGTTAATTTCATAGTAGGCTAGATAACATCATATAATATCGTAAAATATGATTTGGATATTTTGTGAGTTTATGATGATATTATTCTATACAGACTTGACATAAATAGATGATCTTACGATATCGTATGCTACTAGTGGACTGTTCTTAAACCATTTATAACTAAATGATATGATGAATATTTTTGTTTGTGCAGGTGTGACGTTAATTTTTTTTAATTTTAATTTCTTCTTTAAGGACGAAAAGAAATGTTACTAGCAAAAGAACAAATGCAGAACTAGCAGAGAACAAAAATTCAAACTGAAGAATGGACGATAATAGATGTTATTTTCATGTTTATTATTTTGCTATATGAGCAAATTATGCTTTTACAACAGTTACTAAGGGTGTCATGGGTATGAAAGTTTTTCGATCAATAAAATAAGCCCAGTAAAAACACCCTGTTAAAAGTTTTATTATTCCCTATGTTTCCTTGAGCAGACACCGAACGAAACGAACGAACTATTAACGAAAGTAACTGAGTTACGGACATAAAATTTGCGAAACCTACACCACATACCTAGTCCGTAAAGATTACTCCTGTAAAAATCAAGTGTTACATAAAAAATGCTAAGAGTTTTTTTCCATAGAAGTTTAGACAAATATTAAAACTATAAGAAAAAATTATGCCCCAAAAATGTATAATATAAAGTCACAAAGGGATTGTCACACAATTTTACGTCCGAATTCAACTGATGCAACACTAACCAAAAACAAGTAGGTTTGTAACAGAATCTGTCACTCAGCCCGCTTCCACGCAACATTTTGTGTTCAACAGGAAAAAAGTCGCCAAACACAATATTAATTCTATTATAAACATTTACACGCTAAATTTAGCTAGTTTCATTTATTTTACTAGGGGGCTCCGCCCCCTGCTCGCTATCGCTCGCCAACCCCCGGAATTCCATTGGCCGCTTCGCGGCCGGCAGGGGGCCTGCTCGCTATGGCTCCTGCTCGCTCGGTTTCCCATAAGCCGCTTCGCGGCCAGCTCGCTGGTGAACGTAACTTTTCTAACCCAAACTTTGCACAGGCCTATGCATATTTTGCCATCCAGATCTGTATCTATGACAAAATTATGTCGATCCTTGGTAATATAGTTATATTCAGCCGCAAGCTCGCACCCTTGGATCTTTCTGCGCAATCTCATTGGGTCGCAAGCTTGCATTCTTGGATTCTTCCTCGGCTCGCTATCGCTCGCAAACCCACGGGAATTGCTGCGCGGCCGCTATGTTATCAGGGGGCAGTTATCGCGGCCGCTATGTTATATGCGAGCAGGGGGCTACGCCCCCTGCTCGCTATCGCTCGCCAAATTAATTTTTTTCAGGTTGTTGGCTGTTCCGAAAGAGAGAAACGAAGCCTGTTCGCAACCAGATAAGTATATATAATTGGCCGTACTTTTCCTTTTAAATTGCTTACATTTCGGACCGGTCGGATTGCATGACGTCTAAAGAGCTTCTGTGACCTTAAAGTTGAGTAGACCATGGACACATACATAAAGACAAAAACACTATCATTTACGTAAACAAAAAATGGTGAAACGTAACACGTAGGGAGATCCTTGCAAAAACGCATCTCACAACGAAAAATAAAACTAAAAAGTAGGCTTGTTACAGAATCTGTCACTTAAACCGCTTCCACACAATATTTGTGCATTTTAATGAAATTTGGGATGTAACCAAGCCTGATTTTTTGCTTTAAAACGATGTATCCCACTCGTTTGTTCGACTTGCGGTTCGTTCTGTGAAAGTGGGTGACAGACAGACGGATTGAACGATTACAATACCTTCAACTTTTTACGTTATAAACGTAGTGTGGAAGCTAAAAAAACATTTCGCTTAATATGTTGGCTATACAACAAATCATAAAACAATGTTTAACAAGAGCAACTTTCTAAATTTGCCCCCCCCCCCCAAAGTAATTAACATGTTCCATATCTTGATACTTCCATAATTTAAACATCTTCAAAAACTTTTTTAAAAAAACAAAAAGGAATGTCACATTATTCGAGTGTGCAAAGTTTATTTTATTCGCATCTATAAGAATACATTTTTCAGGATAAATAAAAAAATAAAACTCTTTTACTGTGGTGTTTTGCTGCGAACGAATAATAAAAATTAATAAAAAAACGAGAGATTAAATAAAAAAAAGAAAGCCATCTGCCAGCTGAAGAAGAAAAAAGTTGAAAGAACAATGCGATATTTTTCATCAGTTCTGAAAATTAAAAAAAAAAACATTTATTAACGTTTATAAAAAAATGGGTTTTATAAAAAAATTATTCCTTTTTATAAAAAATTTATTAAAATTATTACGTTTTATAAAAAAAGGGAAATTTTGTGATTCCACTTAAGCAGAATTAAATAAAATAATTTTGCTATAAAATAATTTTGGTATAAAAAATGTTTGTTTATTGAAAATGTTTATTAGAGTAATTGTTATGTTAAATGTTAATTTAAAATAGTTTTGTCATAATTTTTTTACTATCTTTTTTTACATAATTTTAATCTATAAACCTTCTATCTTGCTATAATATATTTTAAGGCCAAATCATTAAAAAAAAATCTGTAAACCTTTTCTACATATAAACACAAAACCAATGTAAAAAGAACAAGTTAAACAACTGTTCTTTTTAAAAGAACAGAAAAGATAGCAACTGTTCTTTAAAAAGAACGTAACAAAATCACAAATTTCTTATCTTTTTCTGTGGCCGTTTTGCAGAAAAGGAATAAGTTTTTTTTGTGGCTGACTTATTGTAATTTTTAATTAAAAAACTAATTGGAAATTTGAAAAACAAAAAAAAAGGGTTGAGGCATAAGGGAGATACACCTTCCCAAAAAAATTTAGGCTTCTGACATCAATATTTCATCATGTTATGGCTCCGGACACTTTCAAATCCTATACTTTAACATAGAGAGAAATTAATTTTTATTTTTAATTAAAAAACTAATTGGAAATTTGAAAAACAAAAAAAAAGGGTTGAGGCATAAGGAAAATACACCTTCCCAAAAAATATTGGGCTTCTGACATCAATATTTCATCATGTTATGGCTCCGGACACTTTAAAAGAGCTTACTTTTTTTTTAATATAGAGAGATTTCGAAAATTATATAATTTTTTCTTCAATAACTATGCAATAATTGTAATCGTTTGCAAAAATTAATTTATATTTCAAAGAATAAATATGTAACATTCCTCTCCTTTAAATAAAACAAAAATATTTCATATCAACATACAAAGAATATCTTAGTGAAATATATTTGACGTCATTTCAAACTGATTGATGTCACAAAAATAAATTTCTTTTAGATTATTATTTAAAAGAATTAAAGTTTATCGAGTGATTGTTGCGAATGGCAATGGTGATTTAATTCTAATAAATATGGTTTCGTATGCTGTTTAAATGAGCATTAAATTTTGCAGTTTTTTAAATAATTGAAGTACTTCGAATTCGAATTCTTTCCTGAAATTTCCAATGTATTCTAATTTCGATGCGCTGAATTTTTTGACGTATCACACTTGTCCGTAGCATTTGTAGTTTGGCTATGAAAGTGGGTGACAGACGAACAGACGGACTGAACGATTATAAAACCGTCCACTTTTTACGTTATAAACGTAGGGTTGAAGCTAACAAGTAGACAGAAAATTTAAGAAAATATAACATTTATTAGTTTACTACATAGCTGTAGGATGAGATTTAAAAACGAACGTTGAAATGACGGTAATCATATTTATCCAATATTTGCCAGTTTCTCAATTCGCAGTGTTCAATGCGGGACCCAGGACTGCCTTGATGTTGTAGCCACATAGCCCTAAAGTAAAAATAAAAAAAATCACTTTAGACTTTTAAAAACATATATTGAAGAAATTGTGATCGGTTTCGTAGCACAAATTAATAGATGTTGGCTCAGAGGGCTGAAAGGTGTTACGTGTCCGCCGCATAAGCCCAAGTTTGCTGGTTCGAGCTCTGAGTCGTCAGATTTTCAGGATGGTAAAGTCGTGGCACGCATGTCATATGATTATGTAGCATGTAAAAGGTTCCTTGAGTATTCATTTGGTTCTCTCGGCAAAATTAAAATCTCGGCATACTTTAACATCCGCAGAGAGTTTAGATTCATTGTAATCCGAGCGTCAAAATTGGTAGCGAGAGTCGCCTAGATGGCGCCACAAAAGAAATGGCTGTCAGTTCTGAGAATATGCAGAGTCTGCAAAAGCTAAGCCGCTAATGAATCAGCCTCGTTGGGGAAAAAAACAAATTAATAAATAATATTAAAAGTATTACTTAAATTCCACAGTTTGTTTCAAGTCATATTTGGTGCCCATTGTTTTTTTAACCCCTTTATGTGGTGTAACCCTACTCCTTTTTTATGATATAGCCTTACTCAGCTTCGGTGTAAGTTTATAATATGTTGTTCTTGTTTTATGCTGTAACGACTAACGTTACCCTATAAAGCTAGATACAGCCCTTTCTGCAATACGTTTATGGAGCAACGTTATACCAAACGTTCCACAGTACATTAATATAAAAAATATGCTGTAAATCAATATAGTATCGTTAGAGTCTTATTGTTTAAGATTAGTAAAACACTTTTAGTTTTAGTAAGACTGTAGAAGCAATTTTTTAAAATTGTTACTAGTGATGTGTTTAACACTGTTCCATTTTTTATTCATATTGCTATAAAACACTATCCTTACAAACTTTTAACTTTTGTCAAAATATAAAACCGATATTTAGAAACAAATAAAAAACAATAATATTCTTAAAACAATTCTTGATTACTTTTTTTCCTTAAAATTAATTTTTTAATAGGCCATATATGTATGTGTTTCGCTTAGATATCAGCTTTCAATAGCACACACACATTATTTATATAATCTTATATTACATTAAAAATGATATCCTTGGATATTCACTATTTATTGTTAAACAAATTAGATACTCAGATTAAATATGACTTTATAAATATTTAATCTTGTAATTAACAACTAATTCAAATTGAACTTCAACTTTCATTTTTATTAGGATCGATAAAACAATAAAAATAAACTAAAAATAACTAAATCAAAAGAATTTTTTTTAACCAAAGGTAAAGCTTTCAAAACAAATTTATTCATAAATAAAAAAGAATCAAATATGAGTAAATAAATAAAAAATAATCAAATAAAAAAAAACAGTTGTTAAGAAATGAAAACATATTCGAATGTAAAAAAAAATTATTGACAGGTAAAAAATAACATTTAAATGTTAAGAAATGTATCCAAAAGTTATATGAATTACAAATATTATCAAATATTAAGGAAAGAAAAATAGTGAATTAAAGTAGCATATTAAGAAATAAAAGTAATATAGTAATGTAATACAAATATATAATAAAGAATAATAATAAAAATCGGGATTATATTAAGAAATAAGAATAATAAAAGGTTAACATAAATGTGAAAATGTGCCTACATTTCGTCAACATTTGCACGTTCTCCTTGAAGAATTCCTTGCACTGTCCCGTATGGCGAGAGTTTTGTCCAACCTTTCAAATCAAATCGTCCACACATTTCTTTACAATACTAGAAAAGGATACATAAGGAGGAATGACCGCGGGTCTCCAAACCAAAGTGTCTCTGTGTTAATCTAATGTAAAAAGATTTTTTAACCGACATTTCTTCGGCCGTATTAAATATTTTTACAAACGGTTTTTTATGTGATAAATGTAGCTGACTTACTTGGCTCTATTATTCCGCTTTTTGAAATTGGTTCGAATATGTTGTTGTAATTTTATTTATTGAAAATAAAAAATATATTCGAACCAATTTTATAAAGTGGTATTAGAAAGCCCTGTAACATTATCATATAAGAAACCGTTTGTAAAAGTATTTAATACATCCGGAGAAACGTTGCTTTGAAAATCCTGTTTTTTTTTTCATTGGATTAACGCAGAGGCTTCTCTAATGTTATAATTGGCTGAACGATGATTTGTTTTTCTATTAAAATTGTATTGTATTAAAAAAGCTAGTTTTATTAATAAAAATAATGTTTCCATAAAAAAAATGATTCTTAAGTTTTTGGAACCATCTAAGTGTCTGGAAAATAAGTAATTTCAAATAAAGATGAATTTGTAAAATTATTTTTTTTTTCAATTTCAATTTTTCATTTTTTATTAGACAATTCATTTACGATAAACTAAACTTACCTTTGTAAAGTTTACACCTAGAAGGAAAAGGAGAAAATACTTTAATAATAATATAAATTGCATTTCAGTCAAAACAAAAAGAAAAAAATAATAAAAACTACAAATAAACAGAACCACAAAGATAAAAATATTTATAGAAATAAATGTATGCTACTTCAAGCAATTTCAACGATTGTATTCACAAACTCTGAAAATGTTAATTATAAATATTTTCTCTCATTAAGTGAAATTACCGAAATTAATAATTATACAAAAAGACAAAAAAAACACATGCATTTAACAATTTCAACCATCAAATACATATCAAATTAAATCTCAAATACTATACGTACATAATGAAAAAGTGTCACTTTTAAACTAACATACCATAAAAGTTTTACAAAATAAAAATCTCAAATGAACGCCGTGGTCTGTAAAAAAGGACATACTCTAGGACATATAACTGAAAACAATCGCTCATTAAAAAACATAATTTTTCTAAAAGTAAAAGGGCGGATTCTTTAGAAGGACATTTATTTATTTTAAGGTATACTACTGCCTTAGGTAGGTCAGTCGCAGTATCTACAAAAATGACATGGCTAATTGTTTTAACTCATTAATGACGATTGACAAGAAATGTTCCCTTTCTAAATTAAGATTTATGCTTAAGTTTATATAAATAAACAATCTATAAGACAAATGAAGACCATAGCACTGAATAATTTAAGTGGGACAATAGACAAATTGAGTTACACAATACATCAATTAAAAAAAACTAAAATTACTGTATTATTGATGGTGTTCAAACTGTGTCGTTAATGCGTTAAACACTCAATATCTACAACCAATGAGAAAATATACTAAAGATTTTTTTTATTTTAGGCCGAAAATGTTCTATGTCATATTATTACAGAAAATTTGAAAGTGCAGCAAATATTGATTATTATTTAAAGACAAAAGATACTAACCTGCTAACCTATCCGGGGAAACCAGAAAAGTGAAACTAACTAAAGTTTTGATACACATTTTATTGCGGGTTTTTACATTAATGATATTTGGCTTATAAATAAATATACAATAATGCGTCATTTTATTCAATGTATTCAAGCATTACAGTTACATAGAATTAAAAAAATCCATAACTTTTGTTTGTTGAAGTCTAGAAAATCGGAAACTTGCCACATAATTTCTCCATTTTTTTAAACCAGCATTATAAGAAAGGGGGATCGGTAACGAAACAAGTAATTTTTAGGTAATTTTTACATTCAATGATAAAACAATTCGGTTGGTTAAAGCAGAGAGCCGATTAAACGGAGTTCGGTTAAGAAGGAGCCTACTGTACTGTGTTTTAACCGTTCTAGTACCTATCTTACGTTCTTGTACCAGTACCTATCTTATTTTATATTTTAAATATAATTACTGTACAAACGTGCAATAAAATATGTATCCAAACTTTAATTAGTTTTACTTCTCTTGTTTAACCGAATTTTCGCTTAACCGGCTTGCCTCTGTTGTCTTGAAATAATCAATCTTTGCTGGCACTTTCTAATTTTCTATAATAATCTTTATAGCGGCTCAGTTTCTGAGAGGTTAAACGTGTCCGCCTCATAAGCCCAAGATCGCGGGTTCGAGCCCCGGCTGAGTCGTCGGATTTTCTGGATGGGAAAATCTTGGGCACGCATGTCATATGATTATGTGGCATGTAAAAGATCCCTGGAGGGCCCATTTGGCTTGGGTTCTCTCGGCAAAATTAAATCTCGGCATACTTTAACATCCACAGAGAGCTCAGATTCATTGTAATCTGGGCGTCCAAATTGGTCGAGAGTCGCCTATATGGTGCCACAAAGAAATGACTCTCAGTTCTGGGGAATATGCCGAGTCTGCAAAAGGCTTTACCGCCAATATTGCAGCACCATTAGAGAAAAAAAATAATAATCTTTATCTTCAACTATGACATGGAGCATTTTTGTCTTAAAATAACAAATCTTTAGTATATTTTCTCATTGGTTGTAGCTATTGAGTGTTTAACCGATTAAGGGGGAATGGGCGCGCTGTACAGGGGGTTTCCAAAGCAAAGTGCATCAGTGTTAATCCTATGGCGAAAAAAAATATTTTCTCTGCCACATTTCTCCGGCTGTATTGAATATTTTTACAAGCGGATTGTTTATGTGATAAATGTAGCTGACTTACAGGTCCCGACCTTCCCACTTTTTGAAATTGGTTCGGATATTTTTTTTAATTTTCAATAAATAATTTTACACAAAATATTCGAAGCAGTTTCAAAAAGTGGGAAGATAGAGACCTGTAAGTTATCTACATTTATTATTAAAAAAAACCGTTTGTAAAAATATTCAATACAGCCGGAGAAATGTGGCAGAGAAAATAGTTTTTTCGCCATTGAGGCACTTGAGTTTGGAGACCCGCGGTCCAGCGCGCCCATTTCCCCTTAATGACAAATTTTTAAACACCATCAACGTGTGTAATTTAATTTGACTATTGTCCTACATAAATTATTCAGTACAATGGTCTTCATTTGTCACAGGTTATAACACAGTTGGTACACTTACCTTGTACTCCTCCATACACCTCAAACTCCACTTGTACCAATACCGGTCCATTATTCCTCAGCTGTTGTCCCTGTATGTAAGAAGACATTGTGAACCCGTGGCTGATACTTGACTGTGTTAGGACTACAAATGTTCACTGACTTGGAGTCTGTTAAAAATAAACAGATGAATTTGCTATCGCAGCATAGAGTACGATTTAGGTCAGCATCCAAGAGGCTCTGCTTTATTTTGCAGGTGAAGGTTTTGCTTTGTAGACAATAGATAAAATATACTTTCTTGTAAACTTGACTGTTAATTGCCGGATTTTTTTAGAGAGGTTCATGATTTCTAATGGTTAATTGGTAAGAATCGAGTGCTATTTATTATTTTTTGAATACTTTCTAAAACTAGGGGTGTGACTTTAATGTAGCGGAATTTTTCTAGAGAGATTCATGGTTCTAATGGTTATTTTAGTTAATTGGTAATAATCGAGTACTTATTTAAGTATTATTTTTCGAGTACTTTCGAAAACTAGGGGTCTGACTGATAATTGCCGGATTTTGTTTTAGAGAGGTACTTGATTTCTAATGGGTAATTGGTAATAATCGAGTACTAATTTAATTATTATTTTTGGACTACTTTCGAAAACTAGCGGTCTGTATGTTAATTGCCGGATTTTTTTTAGAGAGGTTCATGGTTTCTAATGGTGAATTAGTAATATTCGAATAATTTTTTAATTTTTTTTTTTTTACTATTTTCGAAAACAAGGGAGGGGGGGGGGAGGGGGTGTAAGATTACACGATTTTCAATTACCAGTCAATAAATCAATACATTTAAAGGTAACTATATATCCTATAAAGTAACTTTAATACATTTAAAACCAACAAAATTCTATGGCAGCTACCCTTTGCGCTATTTTCTCGAAAGCCTTATTATGACGTCCGACAGGTACTAAGAACTCGTGTACCATATTTGAAGTCCGTAGCTTTTTAGATCCAACTGTAGAGTGGTTTCAGACAGATGGACCAATGTTCAAAAATCCCTTTTTTAGAATCTCCACCCTCCAAAACGTGTCGAAAACCCAAAATCTCCATTTCGGATATACCATCGCTAACTATTATTACGTTATATTAGGTAATGTAAAGTAAAATTAGTTAAGGGGGTCTGTAAAGCGTATTGATTTAGAATTGCGATTCTTAAAATAATTATCAGTAATGTATGATTAAGTATCATATCATAATAGTTATATATAAATGAAAATATGAATTAACATGAATTTATTATTTTAAAACTTCGATATATTGATATAACATAAAGAAAAAATGGTTACATGCATCTTCGGTTCCAAAACAATTAGCAGACTCCACACTTCTAGTTTCGTCAAAAAAGTCCGGTAATCCATTTGTTAACATTAAAAACTTCGTTAACTTATAAAAAATAATCATTATTTGCAATTCAAAATATGGAGGGTTCAGAATACAAGCGAACCAAGTCCACTTTTTATCATTTTCGAGTTAGCAGCGGAATTGCATGTACTATCTATGTAGAATTTCAGTGCAATAATGAAAAAAAATACTAATTCAGATAATATGAGCTAGGCAACAGCAATTAAAAAAATGTTTTCAATTGCTACTGCCTAGCGGCTTCAACTTTAAACGTCTGTACCACAAAGAAGCATTTTATGGACTTGGTTCACTTGTATTCTGAGTCCTCCATATTATAATACTTTTTTTAATTCCTTTTTTTGCATCAAGCAGATTTCGCAATAGTGATAAGCATCAAATACCACATTCATATTCACCGGCATTTTTTTAAAAATAACAATCAACTTCTTACGTGACGCGATCTTTTCAATAGTGGCAGTTTATAAAAGAAAATTTGTTGATGCTCTCTAAGGAGTATGAAACACTACTTTTAATCTTTTTTTTTAAACTACTAACCTACTTTTAATCTCCTTTAACCTCTAAACACCATTTTTTTTTCAATTCCTAAATTAATATTTCTGTTTGTTTAATTTATTACATTTAAATATCTTCTACAATCTTTTTATTTTAATTTTGTCTTTACAAGGGGTTAAACTCATGCGATAAAAATTGTTGTATTATTTTGTAATTTTTCAATGTATCAAGTTTCACTCGTAGATTGAAATTGGCTGACATTTTTTGTTCGATACATTCGATGAAAAGTTTTGGTGCTGCCATCTCTTATTGTAATTTAAAAACATAAAAAGAATTAATAAAGATTTTTATGAAGCCAAAATTGTGGCGCCATCTCTTAATCATTATACTATTAAATATTTTGACAAATTAAGCGAAACATAATTGCATTTTTAAAGATTTATTATTTTGATACCTCCGTTTGGCAATAGATTTATAATTTCAGATAATTTAACTTGAAGTATTAAGGCCATCTTTTGGCAATTTTCTCGATTGATTAATACAGATTTATTTTAATAATAGTAATTATTATTTTTTAAAAAATCTTTCTCAAAAATACATATTTTGTGTCATATTGCTAAATAAACTTTCTTCACGTTTTTTTTATAACAGACTGGAAAAAACTTTAAGACGAATTTTGTGAAAAAAATTATTAAAATATGCGAAAATTATTATTTCTTATCACTTCAACGTGTCATTCAATCTTAAATTGCACCTACATTTAAATATTTTATTAATTCTATATTATCCCATAGCTTGGATTATTTAAACTCTTTTTTTTTGGCTGAAGGTTAGCTGTCATATAGCATAACTCTACAGCCTAAAAAGAATGCATACAGAAAATAGCAGTTAGTTAAATAAAAATTAGTTAAAATTAATCAGTTAACAAACCTAATGTTGACTTTATATACTCTTCACAATCCTCAGAGCATCTATAATCTGCCAGTTGTTTTGTAAATAAATAATAATTGATAGATTAAAAAAAACCTTTTGTTAGCATTACAACAATACAACTTTAATGCTATAAATGAAAGTATTAAAAATATATAGTCGCATAGTAAAATAAACAAATGGAAAACAAAATTATAGTTAGATTACATTAGAAATATAAATTGTAGTCATTTTATCAGTAAACCACAATAAGAAACGAAAACAAAAAAAAGTTCCGTCGAGCCGGATTTGAACCAGCGACCTAAGGATTACCGATTATTCTCATCTACAGTCCTCCGCTCTACCAACTGAGCTATCGACGGTTATCACTTTGCAGTCAAATAACAAATTTAATAGATATATCATTGACCTAATACATTTAGCCAATGAATATCAACATGTATTATTATTAGGTAAATGAATTAATTTTTTTTCAACTTTACATATAAAACCTCACACAAAAAAAGATTAAGATACAACTTAAATAAAATGCATAGTTTCCTTGATAGAAAGAGACGCCAGTTGAGAACATTTCTAGGATTTTGTTGGTAACATGAAATTATTAAGTAATATTAATGTAACATTATTAATTAACTTAGAAAATTAACATTTAAAAAATTACTATCGAATTATTTATTATGGATTTATTAATAACTACTCTTCGTATAGCCATCGTATGAACGAGTCGTGTATAAAAAAACAACAACAGTAGTAAAGAAGTTTTGAATTATTATAGATATTGTAACTTGTTAGTCGTTTATATTTAAATAGTTATGTTTAGTTTAAATTTTTAAATCCTAGTTAACCGGTCTATATAGTTAGAAACCGGCTTATTAGTAAAAATTAATAAATTGGTTAGGTATAAAATATCAAGCACAAAAAATGTGTCAAAGCAATAAAAAATATTTTTCTTTTTATGATTTTGAGAAAGATATATTGTTTTTATATATTTGTATTTTAATCATAGTTCAATAAAAATGTGTTTCATGAAACATTTAATTTTACTTTAGTAATATTAATTAAAATATAAATTTTAAAATTATTCAAGAAAGTCTAATCGTTTAAAAAGCATTTTTCTTCATTTTAAATAAAGTTTCTAATGATTTATTGACAGTGCAATAAAATAATTAAAAACTCAAAAACTGTTTTAAAAGTTCATTAAACACCATATAGCATATAGATGATGCATATAGGGCAACACTCGACGGCATAATAATTCCCTCAAGGCTCAAACCCATTATTTTATGTCGTAAGTATATTCAAAATTCTTCAAAAAAGTGCAAAATTTTAACTTCGAACCACTTAACAAAACAGTCGGGGTCGCTTGCAGAAAGCGATTATTCTTTATTGTTTCAAAGATTTTACTTCAAAACCTATTTGATTTGCTATCTGTACTTGTCGGACATTTTTTGTATATTTGTTATAAAATATTTTGGTGCTGCCATCTTTTACTGTAATTTCAGAACATAAAAGTTCAAATTTAGATTTTTATAAAAAAAAATCGTGGCACCATATTTTACTCATTATTATACTATACAACTAAATATTTTGACAAATTATAATTAATTATTACAAATTACGTTACAGTACAAATTAAGATTAAATATTACAAATATTAGAATCAAATTACATATTTTTTACAAATTGTTAATATTAAATATGAACGCTTTACAGGCACGCACCGCGACTAGTAAAATATACTTAATAGTTAATATCCTTAACCACGATCATTCCAGATTATAGAATATATTGCTGATTCAAATATTTTATGTAATACATATATGTTACACAAAATTATAAGAAAATATAACTACCAATAACAAAATTAATCTGAATAAGCATTATCAAGCCTGTAAAAAAGACAGCCGGAAAAACCAAAATTTCCTACCAGGCTGGATAGTAATGTTGATACCTTGTCTCTAACAACGGAACTTATTCAAATTACATTGTCCTTTGCGATGGCTGTTAACGGCGAATGAGACCGAATGACCGCAGGTCTCGGGAAAGTGCCTCTTTGGTCTCGGAAAGTGCCAGGGAAAGTGCCTCTGTGTTAATCCTATTTAAAAAAATATTTTCCAAGCCACATTTCTCCGGCTGCATTGAATATTTTTACAAACGGATTTTTTAAATGATAAAAATGTGGCTGACTTACAGGTCTCTATAATCCCACTTTTGGAAATTGGCTTGAATATTTTGTTGTAATATTATTTATTGGAATTAAAAAAATATTTTAACCAATTTCAAAAAGGATGATCACAGAGGCTTGTAAGTCAGCTACATCTCTAATAATAAAAGAAAGAGTCTGTCTATCTGTATGTCTGTGGATCGTGAAAAGTAGGGGGAAAGTGGGGCTTCTGCGCCAGTGGAGGAGGAGGAGGATGGGATGAGGATGAAATGACGTCACGGAAATGCCAATGACGTCACTAAAATGCCAAATGACGTCACGGAAATGCCAATGACGTCACGGAAATGCCTATGACGTAGCGGAAATGCCTTAGATATGAAAGTAGAGTGGAGTTGAGTTGTTTGAGTGCTGAAATGTGCACTTTATTGTTATATTCACATGATAATTAAGGTAATTCATTTCGAAATAATGATTGGATATGAAAGTAGAGTGGAGTTGAGTTGTTTTTAGCTGATAGTTGAGTTGTTTGAGTGCTGAAATGTATACTTTATTGTTATATTTACATGATAATTAAGGTAATTCATATCGAAATAATGATTGGATATGAAAGTAGAGTGGAGTTGAGTTGTTTTTAGCTGATAGTTGAGTTGTTTGAGTGCTGAAATGTGTACTTTATTGTTATATTTCCATAGTAATTAAGGTAATCTATATCGAAATAATGAGTGGAATGAAAGTAGAGTGGAGTTGAGCTGTTTTTAGCTGATAGTTGAGTTTTTTGAGTGCTGAAATGTGCACTTTATTGTTATATTTTCATAGTTATTAAGGTAATTCATATCGAAATAATGTCTAAATGGAGACATATAGGCTGAATACTGTAGATGTAATTGGAAATGTTTATGATGTACACTCGTGGCGCCATCTACTGATGAGGAAATAAATGATTTTAATGTAAAATAAGATTTTGCCACGAAAAAAAAATAACATTTTAGCGCGAAAAATATTAAAAAGCGAGTTTTTGACGATTCGAACCCACGATCTCTCACAAAAATATTTTAATATACTTTTCAGTTGTTTGAATTTCTTAGAAAATGTAAAAATGCCTGAATTTGTTCTTCAAAGATTCAATTATTTATTCTTCTAGTAA